>WEIU01022434.1:188542-227115 GCA_013389925.1 Aegithalos caudatus
TTTTTGTTAAACTTGGGGGACATTCTACCTTGAGGACAAGCAGAGGCTCCAGTTTGGTTACCAGTGAGTGACTCACAGGTCCCACAATGCTTTTTCTCAAAATGTGACTGCTAATTTCCATGTTCAGCTCCCAAATTGCCGGTTTCAGATGTTTTTCACTTCCATTATGAAAAATCTGTATAGTTCTAATTGCAGAGTTCAGTGTCACATAACAATGTAGCAAATGAGCTGTGTCACATTTTACTTAAAAATGTAGTAGGTTAGATAGCTACGGCCTCCATGCTTTGGCAGTAGTTTTTTCAATTTGTAGTTTATTTGGTAAGAGATACTTGTGCAATGTAGCTGCTCCCTGTTCTCCACTGAGTCCTATTTGAGTACAAGCTCTTCAAGATAGCATCAGTGTCTTCTTGATCAAGCTATAAGCATCTTCTTTTTAACAAAACACTGTACTTCTGGGATTTGCAAGCTAATTTTTTTTCAGACTATGAAGAGAGATCTAGATGCATTTATTTTGCTGCAGTAGGTAAAGTTTTTGAAAGATAGATGAATAGCTTATGGGACCTTGACTCTAGAATTCATGCAGTTATTGTTAGTGACATATCAAAACTCCAAACTGAATACATCAAATTGATTGAAACAGAAACTCTGAAATTTAAAATCAACTAAATTATTTGAAGGAAACTGTAGCACATTCAGCATAGTAGGTATGAGTAATGAACACTATAATTGAGAAATGCCCAATGGAAACAGTCTGCCTTTAGTTTATTATTATTATTACTTTACGAGTTTGAAATTTTTGTATACCAGGTTACTGACAACCTGTGGCTGCTTTTAATCACTTCATCAGCTTAAGTGCTGGTGTCACATATTCCAGCCTCCAGTTCCATTTTGATTCTGTGTTATGCAAGTTTTTGTCTCATTAGTTTCTGTAATGTGCTTTGAACAGAAATACAGATAATCTCACCCCAGCACTGAAATTTGTCCTGCTTCCTCGAGCATGCATGCTGTTAACTTTAAACATGAAGTTCATTGTTCGACCATGGAAATGCAGCTCACAATGGAGCTGAAGGGGATGGTTAGCAGTGACCAGGTCCAAGTGACCTCAGAGAGAAGTGGGTGGGGAGTGCTGGCTGGAGGTGAAGCTTTCAGGCTGTCTGCTACAGCCTGGGGGGCCCGAGTTGTCTGCTTTGCTCTTGCTGCTCTGTGTGCAGTACAAAACCATGGCTCTGTAGAGGAATAAAATAAATTAATATTTAGAGACTTTACAGTTGACAAAATTGATACGTTGCATAAGATAAGAGGACATATAAAGCTTTCCCTCCGTAGGAAACATTCATGCTGAGGAAACTCAGAAACTGTTGGCAAAGTGTTTGCTAAGGGGAAACATCAGGCCTAGGGAATCAGGGCCAAATCAGCCCACGTCACAGGCAGTCTCAGGAAAAAAAAACTGATGATAAATGAAGGAAGAATTTTTGGTGTTATGCAGAAGCATGGGATGGCCTGAGAATGCAATCTCCATTATATGTGTAAGCTTCACAAGTGCTGAAATCAGAGTGGAGGCCTCTGTTGCAGCTAAGAGGGAGGAGGTGCCCACAAGGGCTGCCCACTGCTCCAGCCAGGACCTGTGCTGGGTTTTCCCCTGCCATTTCTTAACTTATAAGACAGTTTTGGTGGTGAGTTATGTTTTTTGAAACGTGATGTAAATAACACAGTGTGGCTAATCACTGTTACCTATTCAAGGTATCAAAACCATGAGGTTTCACAAACTACACCCTTGCATGGCTTCCTGAGAATAGTCTTATGTTCTCCTGTTTGATGGGGCCATGACCACAAGTGTTCTTGCCTTGTTGACAAAAAAATCCTCTTAACAACATAAAATTGCTTATTGCAAGGTACTTTGAAGGTACTGCCCTCATTTGTTGAGTGCAAGTGTGTGATGGTGCTTAGAACCCTCCTTAACATAGCTTCACTTTTCCTATAAAAACAGCTGCAAATTTAAAAGGACACTGTGAAGTATTCTTTATATTTTAAAAATGCAGTTGTTTATCTTTTTAATCCAGCCAATTTGTACCCTACTGAAAACCAGACTTGAGTCCTGATTGCCTACTAGCCACCTTTTGGAACCAATTACTAAGGCGCTTCTTTCAGATAAACTTTATCTTAAAGATGTGTTTTTCTCCTGGATCTTTCTGAAGTTATTCATTCTTGTGTTCCATATAAAAAGTATAATAAGTGAAATGTATTCTAAAAAGGATTTTAAAACATCCCCTTATGATTTAAATCCAAGCCTGTCTCTTGAAGAGATGAATAGACAATACATTGTATCCAGTGGAATTACTTTAAAAACAGCAGAAAATGGGAAATTGAGCATAGTCTCATACAGTGTGAGAAATGGCCAAAGCATAAAGAGACTTTTATTCTCACAAGGTGTTTATTTTAACTAATTTCTGCCATCTCCCAGATGGAGATGTGATGCTTTTGGCAGATCAAGAGGTTTACTATTTCAAATCCATTTCAGCATGGGAGAAAGGAGATGATGTTAACAGATAATACTTGTCCGAATGTCATAACAGATGTTTCTGTAGGAAATGTAGTGGAAACACTGACAAGCAGGATTGTTTTTTGGTTTATGGCCACATTAAAGCTGCTGAAAGGATTGTGTGACATCTTCATAGATGGTCTGATTTATAAATTCTTTTCTTTGGGTCTTAGTTTTGATGATGGCACCAGCAGCTCACCTCATTTTTATACAGTGCCTCACTATAAGGTATGCACTTGGCTGGAGTTTAGAGGCAATTTTGATCTCTCACATAAAGTCTAGCATGCAAATCCTGGTATTATGGTAGAGGATCCTCTGTGCTTTTCTACTGCAAAGGGGAATTCCTTGATCAAGTGTCTTCAAGCAGATTTGGGTATGTTGTTCCTTTTACTTTCATATTGTAAACCTACACATCCTGTCCTCATTCCTACAGCAACAAAAGAGCTTTCCTCCAGCTTGCTGGCTTCCCCTTAGTGGCCTTTGTCTTCCCTCCTAGGAAACAGTCTGAATGTGTCAGAAGAGTCCCAGTTCCTCAGAAGGGCGTCTGGCCAAGAACCTGACCAAGTTGGGCCGTAGTATTTCTCTCATTAAAAGCCTGCTTCTTCCCCCAAAAAAAGTCATCTTGGACAGTAACAAAGGATTAATTGTGGAGTCTTGAGACTTGGCAGAGGCGTGTATAAATGAAGTGCTTTTTTGGAAGCTACATTGCCTGTCTTGCACATCAAAGAATAAATCCAGAATATTTCAGTGTGTATCAGTGGATTAATTCATTTGATTGCCACTTCCCTTCCTCTTCTTTTTGTGGGGAGGGGCACTCCGGAGATTGGAATTTTAATTGCTTGACCACAGTTTCTTATTAGTGGTGTAGCAAAAGGGTATGGATTATTAATTAGTACTGAATATAAGGATCTCTGAAGTTGAGCTATAGCATCAAACAAATGAGTTTAGACAATTCCTGACTAAACGTACAGTTCATAAGTAAATTGAGTTATAATAATGAAACTATTAGTTGTTTTTCTGAGTCCCTGCATGATGTTTTCTGTTTGCATTGTTCTGGTGGTCTTAAATATTGTGGCATTTTAATATAAATATATATTTAGTATCTTTATATATGTTAGACACGTGTGTATACTCTGAAGTTATATATATGTATACATGCCTATAAAATAGTTATTTGTAATTCAGAGTTGTTATACAATGGCATGCTTTATTTATTTTTATTAAATGTTTCAATGTTTTAATTCATTAGGTAGTTTCATTGGCAATATATAAACCCAGTGTTTTTGATAGTCTCTTTCTTTTTCAGGCAGTACCTTAATTTGTGCTACTGTATTGAAAAGGAAATCCAGCTCTTGAGTGCAATGCTCTGAAAACAGAGTATTAACCACATTATTACTTTAATGTCCAATAGAATGTATAATCTTTTTTCTGTTTTTAAAACTTGATGATGGAAGTGAATTGTGTAACTTCACTTTAACTTTGCTGTATCCATGGTTCTCAGATAATGCAGTGTGGAATAGGAATATGCATCTAATAGATACTGGTATCAACTTGTTTTCTGCTGTGTGGATTAAGAACTGGTTAGTGAACAGGCTGCAAAATGTAAATATGTGGGGTCATCCTAAATTGCTCTGTATGTAGTTGGGTTGCTGGTGCATTGTTATAAAACAGCATTGTTATAAAACACTAATGTTATGCAGTATTTGCACCCAGAATTTAGAGGTAAATAGGAAATAATTGCTGATAAAACTTATGAGTCATCTGAACAGTGTGTGCCTGATTTCAGCTAAATTCGTAAACTGGGCTTTGGTTATGGACATGTAATTACAGATGTTGATGAAGTAAATGGAAAGCAGTGGCTCTGAAGTTTAAATAATAACAAAAATTATATAAATGGAACAAGTTCTGCCACCTGTTCCACTCCCATATTATATTAGTGCTTTTATATGTACCCATTTGGGGGCTTTTAAAATATGAAACACACCTAAATATGCAATAGCCATAAAGTCTGGGCTGTAAAACCCAGCAGAATTCAGCCATGAATCCAGAGAGCTGTGCTTGTGTTTAGTAGGAAGTGGCATGTTATTAATAGAAGCTGGAAAGAGGCTCTTTTTTAAACAGAAAGCATATATTTACTTTATTTTTTCATTCTACTGTGGAATTTCACATGAAGATGGTGTTAGCAGTTTATCAGTGCTCTTTATTCATATCCCTGGGGCTGAGCAACCATCTTCTGTTGAAACGTAGTAGGAACTAGCTGTCTGAGTTCAGAAGCTGGAACGAATTTTCATAGGATGTACTTTCTCAAGGTAGTTTTCTTGGCTTTTGCTGTGCCTGAGACTCAGTTTCTGGAAAGAGGATTGTGTTTCTGCTCTCCCCCTGCTTCTGCTTCCTTTTTCATGGGATTTTGTGAAACACTGCAGCTGTCTGCCGTGAACTCACCGGTACATCGCATGGAAACTTGGCTTTTGGCACATGGAAGGGCTGCCTCTTTTCTTCTGTCCCATCTCTGGGAAATTAAATTCACACTTTGTGTTCCTCCCTAGGTTTTCAGCCAAATTTTCTACTTCAGCTTCCTTCCTCCCCCTGCCCCACTCTCCTTTTCTTAATTAAAATATGCTAGGGTTGAATGGCTATAGCTGCAACTGAAAAAGGACAAAAATAGCACAGATTAAATAGCTACACTATTGAGACCTGGACCTTTATTTGGAATCACATTTGCTGGCATGTTACTGTACCAGGGTTCAAAAAACTTGACTGCATTACTTTTTTCAACAGATCAATCATTAATCTATAATTTTAAAGGGAACAAAATTTTGTTTGAAGTTGAACGTGATTTTCACAGCTTTCAGCTGTTCTGCCCATGTAAATTAATGACAAAGTCGTTGTTGGTTCAGTGTTAACAGGAATAGATTCACTACATCTGTATCTGTTCTGTTTCTTGGCTTCCCTAAGGCTTTGAGTACATCCAAACTGAGATGGCAACTGCTGAAACCAGTATCTATATGACACTGGCAGCAACTGCTTATTTTCAGCACCTTTGAAAATCATGTAATTTTTTGGAGTACCCAAGGATGAACACTGATTTGGGGACTTAGGTGACACAGGTTTTTAGGTAGTGAACTTTAGGTAGATATCTAAAAAAGTTTAAAAAAATCAATCTTACCTCTTTTTGCCTGAAATAGTTTCTGGAAGCCTGGTAGAATTATGTGCCAACTCTTTCCTGAGAAGGGAACAAATAAATTTAAGAAAATACTCAGAATAGGATTGGACGAGGAAATAAAAACATCAATGTTGAGTGGACAGCCTTTCTGATAAATCACAAATGGTCCTTCTCAGAAAAGGAATATCCTATAACATACCTAAACACAGAAGTCCTTGGGATTGGAGTTAACAGTTTTTTTTTTAAAGGATAAAATGAACAATAGCAAGATGGGCACTAAGGTGTTTTAGAGAAAAAGTAGCAATAGCTGCCCACAAAGCCTGGACTCTAGATTTGTACTTGTTTCTCTCTTGGTAAATTTTTTATGAAGTGCCTTGAAAATAATGCTGCCAAAGCTAATCACCTGATCTGTGGTTTTAACAGGAACACTGTTTTTCTTCTCCACTTTCTGAATACTTCTCTTGCTTTCATTTTGAACTCAAAACCTTCAGTTGGCTTTCCCTAATTTAACGTCCTTCACCACAATGCCCTTTTATAGTTTACTTTCTGTTATTGTCATTCCCAGCTTCTTCAGACATGACACGATGATCTCTGCACCATTTCCTTGAAATGTTCTCTCACAGCATTTGAATAACTTCCCCAAATAAGTTCACAGTGCCCAGGCCCTTTCAGGTCATGTCACTGCTGTTTGAGTTGTGGGTACAGTCAAGTGGCAGCAGCCAGTGATGCAGCCACAGCTGTGTGCAGGGGGAATATTGGCTTAACCAGGGCACTTAAATGGGATGTCTTGTTTTGTCTGAACTCCATCAGGTTTGTGAAGGGGAAGGAGGCTGTGCCTGGCAGATTTGCCAAGCACATCAATAGTAAAAGCAAAAGTGAGCTTAAATTACCAAAATAATTAAAAAAAAAAAAANAATGTTGCAGTATTTGCCTGCGTAAAGAGGGGAATATGAAGTATACATGTGAAAAAGGTACTGAGTTTTAACAGAGTAATATAATTTCAGAATCCTACATTCACTTTTCTTATCCATCCTGGAAAAAAACGGAAGAGACTGAGATCTAATCTGACACCTTCACTCTTACAAAAGGCTCAATCTCAATTTTATTTCCCCAAGAGAAGGCTAAGAATTGAATTGTTTTTTGTTTACTTCAGGTATATGTGTAGATTAGGTAAAACTGCTTCCCAGCAGGCAGAAGTAGTTGTTGAGATTAGTGGTGGGACACTGACAAGTATGAACCAGAAGCCAGATGTTAGTTGGAATCACTGAAAGTATTGCTGGAACATTTTAGGTGGGAGAATAATAGGGTCACTGTCACTTGGTTGAGTGTCTTTCTTTAAAACATCCCTGTACCTCAGACAGCTCACAGCTTCTGTATGAAGCAATTGTTGCATGACTGCTTACCCACTGTCACAGAAAGGTGGGATGGCTCTCCTGGCCTTAGAATATATGGCTGTATGTTATTACTTTACCTCTTCTGTTCTTTTCCCTCATTTATACTCATAGCACCATACTGACACCGGCAGTGGGCACATCTCCATCTTCCCTATTTGCACAGCTTCCCGTGCTGGGATGCTTGGTGAGCAGAAATAATGGACAGCATTGTGGGATAACACCAGTCCAGAGAACTCACCTGGGCATGCAACTCTTGAATATCCATTCATTTATTTATTGGTTTCCATCTCTTTTTCTCTGTTCCTTAGTGAAATACATGAGAGAGGCAACCCCCTATGTGAAGAAAGGCTCCCCGGTGTCGGAGATCGGGTGGGAGACGCCTCCCCCGGAATCTCCGCGCTTGGGCTGTGCCTCCGCTGAGCCGGCGCCGCAGCTCCCGCTCTCCATCCACAGAGACAGGAAGACAATTCCCCTCCGGATGTGCTACGTGACACGCAGCCTGACGCTGTCAGACCCCGAGAACAGGTGAGCAGGGATGTGCCTGGGCTTGGGATGTCACTTCCACCCTGAGCGGTTGCTGGAGTTTTCCGCGCTGGGGTTGGTGAGCAGGAGCAGCTCTGGCCACACGCAGCAACCCCAAACCCAGTGAGGGAAGCGAGCACCGCCTTGGGAAGGGTGGGTGGTGGTGTCTGAGCCACCTGAGGCCTGGCTCAGCTCTTGGGTTAGGCTAGAGAAACTTGGATGCAGTAATCCAGCACTTTTGTTGGAAATAGAATCTCAGGGGGTTGTTTTCATCCTGATAAAGTGCCTGCTTTTGAAGGAAAAGACACTGTACACACTAATTGGTTACATCCTCCAGGCTGGCTAAATCTGATTCCACTAAATTGCATTTTCTTTCCTTTTTTAAATGAATATTGTTTTAAGAATGGTCTGGTTTGAGTATTCAGTTCTGGACATTAAAGTCAAGAAGAGGAGAAAAGTTCCACTTGCAAGGCATTAATGGGGAGATTTTGTGACTTGTTCCTTTTCATAATGTTAAAAATAGGATGAAGTTTTACAAGGCCTTATTTATAACATATGTGGAACAGCTGCACTGCACCAGCACACTCCTTGATCCTTTCTCTAACAGCTGCTAATAAAAAAGGGAACAGTCAAGTCAGTGATATAGACTGATTCTCCATCCAAATATTGGCCTTTTCCTTTTTCTGCAGTGCTCAGAAGCTGGGTGTAATGCCTTTGATTCTCAGCATTTACATATAAGCATAAACAAAAGTTACATTTTCATTTGCAGAGAAGAATAAGGAGAAGTGGGAGAACAGAAAGTGGCTTGGAAAGGATGGGTTTCTCTGTAATCTCTTTCACTGCAATTCAGAAACTTCATTAGTATCTGTGTAGTTTTAAATCTTTCCTTTTTATATTTGTCTATTGTTTAGTGTGGCTTTAATTTGCCTTGGCTCTTCGTCTCATGTAGTGGTTGCCACCATAGTCAGTGGTAATTGACTGCTACAGAAGTGCAACTGTTAACGAGAAATAACCCTAGCAGCCCTTCTCAGTTTTGATCAAGATGTTTATTGATATTGGATACTTTTTTTTTTCCATATATGTCTGCATATTTTAAAGTTTGACAGCTGTATCACTTGTCTGAGAGTTTGTCTTTCTCTCTGCCATAGTGTGCATTTTAGAAATACCCCTACAGGTCATATTTTTTGAATCAGTACAATGTAATGATGCTTTGCCTGCATTGACTTTATTTTGCCATATTTTTTCCCCTTTCTTTTTTGACTTTATTGTAGTTTTCACCTTCTGTCACTCTCCTGGCCCTCAGTCAGTTTGAGAGCCAGGACTGATTCAGGGACACACATTCATTGCTCATGATACCTCTGCAATGGAGCTGACTTTTTTTTTTGAGTATGCTACAAAGGTGTGTGTTCTTCAGTGTTACTAGGAAGTAATGTGTGGGAGAGTGATACTGCTTGTTATCATGGTTTTCATTTTGTGTTGCTGTCATTTCCTGTGGAAAGAGTGACTTCTGATTTTTACTGCAGTCCAGCACAGTGCAGTCTAAGATGGATTTTTCCATCCAAGCAAGCAGTACCTCATCATCATGCTAGCTGCTGTGTCATAGTAGCACCACATGGATTAGCATCTTTACTGGTTTCAGTGTTTTTTAACCATTCTGAACACTGGAACTTGTATTTCCCAGTATAAATGCTATTACAATGCAGTGTCTCTTTCCCACTGGAATGTCTTCTAAGATAGTAATCTGATTCCAGAAAAATCATTTTATCTTTGCTCACAGAAGAGCCTAAGATATATCCTTATGTGCTTACAACACTTCTGTTTCATAATCCAGTGACCTGACACACATAGATTTTGTAAGTGATGGTGTCACTTTGCTGGATGGCTTTAAGAGAGCTCTGCTGGCAGGATGCCAAAGCATATGTTGGCCATTAAAGGGCTCCCCTGGACTATAACTGAGCTGATTTTCATTTAAGAGCAACTGTGGGCATGGAAAGCCTGAGTTTTCCAGTGCAGTGATTTTTTCTGTGCAGGCTGGGGATAATGTCAGTGGCCTTCTGGGACCAGGATGAACTGATTTGATGCTCAGCATGAGAAGATACCTATGTTAAGGGACCCAAAAGGAAATACTTGCTTGTTGGCACTGAATTATCTCCAGTTCTTAGAAAGCTGCAGTGAAATATGGATTTAATGGGCATGGAGAAGTATTTTTTTTCCCATTAGAGCTGGTAGACCTGCATAGGAATTTTTTCTTCTCATGGAAAACTGACCCCAGTTCAGAGATTCTCAAGTCCATGTCTACTCTCAGATGGTTTGGTGAGCTTGTTATTTTTGAGCAGAAGTGAAGTCTGATGCTTCTAGAGCCAGCAGTTCTCAGATGTCTCTATCAGCTTATCTGCTGTGGGTTCATTCTGGAGGAGATTAAGAATTGTCTTTTCTGTTGCCTGATTTAAAAAAAAAAAATGCTGTAAGATACAAAAGAGAAGATCCTTAATACAAACCAATACCAAAATTATTGTGTAGAATTTTTTTTTAGTAATAAAAACATGGCAACAGGAGAGGAGATGCAGAGTATCTGTGCCATTCTTCTCTAGGTGAAGGGCTTGTTATATTTTAGGCTGGAAGAAACTAGTTAAAATAGTTGCTACTTAAACCAGTTGTTTGCCTGTGTTTTCACTGGTAAGTGACCTTTTTGGTGGCAGCAGCAAAGGTTAATGTCAGGCCTCACAGAGGAGCATCCCCTCCCAATGAAGGGACATGATCATGAAAATGATAATGGCTAGTAATGCCAATAAGCAGAAAATCTTGATGCAGTGTAGAAAGCTTTTCATCAATTTCTGGTGATGGTATTAAGGAACAGGAGGAGAAAAGTTCTCTTAGGTGAAATTTTTTCTGTTGGTGCTTTTAAAATCTTGGGTATTAAAATCCAAATACAAAGGTACTTCTGTATACACAACACAGGAGACACAACATTCCCTGGAGAAATGAGACAATGCTGTGTGGATGGAAAAGGTTTTCTCATCTGCTTTCTTTCTTTCTCATCAGTCACCCAAAAATTCTGCTTGCACACCTTTCAGCCAAACCCAGGGGGTGTGGGCCTGACCCTGTCAGCACTTGGGGTGCACACATCATGTTCCTCCAGTGTCAGGAGTCCAGAGCAGTGTGAACCTCACAGGGAACTTCAGCAGAGTCCAGCCTTAATGACTGGGTTACTCATTGGCAGGATTTGGCCCTCTGATGGGAAAGATTTGCTTTGGTCTGGAAGCTAGGAAAAATGGACCAAGATAGATTCCCAGCAGCGAACTTTCCCTATCATTGTCCATTTCAGGATTGGACTAAGAATTACAATCAGAAGATAAAACTGAGCAGGTATGTTCTATAGGTGTGTGTTGGGCTTTCATGGCCAGGTTCTGGTTGCAGGAGAGCTACAGAGGTGGCTTCTGTGAGAAGCTGTCAGAAACTTCTTCCATGTCCTACCATGCCAATGCCAGCCAGTTCCAAGATGGACCAGGTCAAAGCTGAGCCAATCAGGAATCATAGTAACACCTCTGTGATAGCATCTTTAAAAGGGAAAATAAGAAAATTACTCTGTAGATGTAATTGTGGCCAGAGAAGATTGTAGTTAGAATATGTGAGAGAAACAGCTCTGCAGACACCCAGGTCAGTGAGGAAGGAGGGGCAGGAGGTGCTCCAGGTGCTGGAGCTGAGATTCCCCTGCAGCCCGTGGGGCAGCCCAAGGTGAGGCAGCTGTGGCCCTGCAGCCCATGGAGGATCACAGGGATGCAGAGATGCACCTGAGCCCATGGGAGAGCCCATGCTGAGCAGGTGGATGCCCAAAAGAGTCTGTGATTGTGTGGGAAATCTGTGCTGAAGCAGGTTCCTGGCACAGACCTGTGGATAGAGTCAGGCTGGAGCAGGTTTGGTGGCAGGACTTGTGACCCTGTGGGGGATCCATGCAAGAGCAGCCTGTTCCTGAAGGACTGCACCCTGTGGAAAGGGAGCCACACTGGAGCTTCGTGAAGATCTGCAGTCCATGGGATGGACTCATATTGGAGAAGTTCATGAAAGGATGAGAGGAACCCCACTCTGGAGCAAGGGAAGGACTCCTCTCCCTGAGCAGCAGCAGAAACAACCTGTGATGAATTGTGTAACCTTCATTCCCCATCTCCCTGTGCCACTGGAGGGGAGTAGGTAGAGCTTGGGAAGGAAGTGGGGGGGAGAAGGTGTTCTTAATATTTATTTTATTCTCAGTATCCTGCTCTGATTTTGTAAGTAATAAATTCAGTTATTTTCCTGAAGTTGGAGCCTGTTTTGTCTGTGATGGTGTTGGGTGAGTAATTGCTCCTGGTCCTTATTTCAGCCTAGGAACCTGTTATAGTTTCTGTCCCCTCTCCACTAGTGGGGGGGAGTCATAGAGTAACTCGGGTGCCTGGAAATCAGGGTCAATCCACTGCAAGGTGGCAGAGGAACTGGCTGCTATCCATTCATCCTGGACTCTGTAATGAGCTGCAGCTGTGAATCACCTGAGCTTCCCAAGACATCGAGGAGGTATAGAACAGGACAGACTGAGACCTATTTACTCCAAAGGCAGCAATAGATTCAACCAGCTTCATTACTTTGAGGTGGGTTTTTTTGTTTAATTTTTTTTTTTTTTTGCATTAGGAAATACTGGTTCACTGAATGAAGTATTCACAAGATCTATTGTGAAGCCATTGCTCCCAAACTTCCTTTTACACACATTTTTAAATAATAATTTCTTCTTCCATTATTTAGTACCAGTAATGTCAGTAATGTGCAGTAATAGTGAGATTTCACATTTTGAGCTGTAGTTGATGTATATGTAACTTACGCAGCATAAAATAGCACTGTGATTCTAAAATGGCATTTCAAAATCTTAAATATAAAACAAATTCTAGTGAATTTGCACGTATTTACTTTTGTTAGAATAAGACATGAAAACAGACGTTGAAGCTTCTTTAAGAAAGAACCTGAGTTTCAAACAGATTCAATATGACAGAGTAGAAGCAAGGCCTTGCATCAAAAAACTTGAGTCACAAATGCTCACAACAAATATAAGATGTAAGTAGAAGATTGTAAAGATGCAATAAAAAGACAAAAATCTTGAAGTAGATGAGGGAATGAAAGACCAAGGAGCTCCTGTACCTCTTCAAATGCCTGCTTATATAACTTAAGGAGAACTGAGGGGACAGGGAGGCAAGTATTAGGCAGTAGAGAAGGTTCTGGATATCTCTCAGGTTGATGAAAACATGGTCTGGCTGATAGCCCCACCCTGCTTCTCTCCTGTTTAGTGAACAGGACCATACCTTGGTTCTGCCAGGTATGAGCAGGCCCTGGTGTGCAGAGCAGATGCCAATTCTCCTCCAAGAGCAATGTGGCTTAGGGATGCACCTTTGCATTCTGGGGATTTCCCTGCTGTTAGGGAATGGTTTCCCTGAGTTATCTATGTTTGGGGCTCACAGAGGGCAGGGCTCTGTCACAGAGTGACCAGAGAACCAGAATGAGTTACAGCTGCTCTTGGAGAGCATGGGTCACAGTTAAGTTGTTTTCTGCCTCTTAGGAGGTGGTTTGATAGCCCTGAGCACAGTCAGGGACACTGGCAGTAGCAAGCACAGGTGGGGTTTAGGTGCTGGGCAAAGGCTGAGCCCTGCACCAGGGAGTAAGGAGGTGATGGCCCAGCTCCACCACTGCTGGCACTGCTGACAGGCTGAGCTCTGTCAGTCCTGGGTGCACATTGCAGCTCTGTGGGGCTTCCTGGGGAGGTGGACTTTTTTTTTTCCCTAGTTCACAGTACAGATTTAGCTGGATTGGGCTCTGGTTTAAGAAACTTGGGCCTTTTTTCTGTTACTGTATGTAGGCAAAGGAAAGACAAAGAACTTACATCCAAATGGGGGATAGAGCACAGACAAAGATCTAGAATGGGCACATTACCAGTATTAAAAGCTGCCCTCCATGTCCCCTCAAGGAATTTGTGCTTTGCTCCTTGTGTTGTTATTGAGCTGCTCTCTGGCTGTAGAACCTCTGTGAAATGCAAAGACCATACTTAATTAATAGTGTTGTTGTGGGCTACAGCTTGAGATCCTTGGATGAAAGGCACATAGCAGTTAATTATCATTATTGGCACAGACATTTTTTATTATATGAATATCAATAAGTCCTTTGAAGAAGTCATTGAGCCTGCTAGAGTCAGTCTGATTTATATCAAGAATTTTTGTTAACGTTGGTTTTTTTTCCTGATGGGCTGTGTTTATCATCTCCTTAGATTATTGTATCAACAATCCAACATTAAAGTAAAGCAACTTGAAAGAGTGTAACTCAAATCCAGAAAAGAAGAAGAATGACAATAATCAGGATGAAACTCTGGTTGACTGTCCCCTCATCCTTAAATCACGCTGTTGTGCTATCAGAGTGTATTTGGACTGTTACAGCCTTGCCCACAAAGGGCTGCAAATTTACAGTCATGATGAACATGTGTTTTTAGCCTTAACTTTCAACTATTTTACTGTAATGGATCCAAATCCAGCTTTTGGATGTCTCTTATTGTGTTCCTGTAGTGTAACTGCTAATCTGCTTACAAAATCTGCTATTTATTGGAAAGGATGAACAAGTAGGTACCACGTGAGGTTTATCTACTATTGCCTCTTTCAAGCTGAGAGAAGTTAGGTAATTCAGCTAAAAAGGCATTGGCTGCATCCTCCTTAGTATTCTGAGAGTAGGAGAGGGAGGAAGTTGGGGTGTGAGCAACAGGAATGGAGTTGTGGATGGGTCATGGGGAAAGCCTCCTCTTCCTCCTTGATCATTGCATGGCTGTGGGACCCTTCTCAGTAGCCAGGGTCAGTGCATTCAGGGCTAGGGTTGTCAGATGAGGGACCTGTAGCATTGCATTTTTTTCTCTCATAACAGTATTTTGGGGGCAAGTCATTAACTGCTGCAATTAATAATTCATTAACTGATAGATTTAATTTAATTAATGGTTCTATAATTGGTTGTCTGATGGTTCTCTGTCATCTACATCATCTGCCTTTTGGGCAGCTCTGCAATTGCTGGTGCATTTTGCAAGCTGGAGTCCTGTGTCTTGATAGGGGCAGTTTTCCAAATCCGTAGGAGCTGGGCTCTGAAACCTCTAGGCAGAAATGGTGGTTTTTAAATTTGTTTTTCATCATGTAGAATAGTTGTTTTCTATCATTTGTGAAACTCCCCACCGGCCAAACAGTTTTAGTCTGGGTCATACCAGTTTTTCTCTTAGCCTCAGTTTCTTCTTATTTTTCTTGAAAAGCCACTGAGATCAGACACTTCTGTAGGACTACCCCTCCTATAAAGATGAGCATTTTTCTCTTCTTTTTGAGACAAATTGCCAAACTAGGGTGAATTTAATTACTTTTTTTTTTTCTTCATGATTTAATTCTTCTGTCAAATCATGTTAAAGTAGGTTTCTGATGTCCTAAAGACTGCTGTAGTCTCTGGGCAATGGTTTGAGAACTGTATTGCTAGATGTGCCAGGATCTGGGGACACAGTGGAAGCCCCTGGGTTTTCCTGCAGGATGTTTGATACACCAGCATAGACCAGGCAGTTACAGCATACAGTCACTGATCTTCAATCTCTGCAAGTCCTGGTGCATTTGGGACCAGGCACATCTCATTTTCTTGAAAAACAAAGATGAATCTTCACTCCTGGCATTATGACATGGGGCTTTCTCCCTTCCTCATCCTTCTGGGCCATACAGGTGAGCTCCTGGTGTCCTTCCCATCTCCAGCATAAATTGAATAGGAATGGGTAAACCTCCTGCATGTGTAACTCAAAAGCAGTGTCTGTGCATGCATGTATATGTAACTATAAATAAAACTTCATGTATATGTGTGTGTCTATGTGTGAGCTGGGCTGAACATGACATGACAGGAATAAAATGTGTCACTGAATTGGGTGGTGAGGAAGGATGTGGGTGATGAGGAGGTGGCAGTAACTGTCTGGAAGAATGCTTTCAGCTGGATTTTTGATTAACAAACTTATAACCAAAGTCTTTCTTTCCTGTGAAAATATTAAATAATGAAAAAAGCCCCCATATGCTGGTGGGTTCTTGTGTTGCATTTTGGGATTTTTTCAGCCATTGCTTCAGTTAGGGGAGTTTTGAAAAAGTCAAAGAATTTTGATTTTTCCAATCAGCTTCAGCTGTAGAGGGTTGAGCTGAGAAATGGAAATAAGAGCAAAGGAACTGGAAATTAATCAGGTGAATGGGAACAAAAAGAAATACATGACGAAAATGCAGAACCTTGAGAAATGCATAGAGGGAAGAAAGGAACACAAATTAAGAAAAAGTGATTAAAGAAGTCAACCAGCAAGACAGAGCAACAAACCCAGAAAGTGAAGAGTGCATCTGACTTTACTTAATAAACACTTCTGTAAGAAAGAAAAAAAACCAAATCTCTGGAGAGATGGAGAAAGATAAATGCTCCAAGAAATATGTCACAGAATAAAGGGAAAGGAAGAGCAGGGAAGTGCAGAGGAGTGCTGCAGGGAAGAGGAGAATAAATAGTTAATCATATTTTTGTGTGCATCTGTGTGTAAAGGTACGTAAGTGCTGACATCCAAGCTGCTTATAAGTAATGTTGAAGAGCAGTTTAAAGACCCCTGATATCTCCCAAAGAAAGAAAATTGATATGCAAGGGTTTCAGTTTCCTGCTGTGCTCCCAGTCCCCACAATCTTTGTGTTATGGCTTGAGGAGAATGACAACCTCGAGGCTCTTTTTCCTGCCTGGCTGATGTCCTGTGGCCAGTGCTGGGCTTTCCCTCACCTACTAGCCTGCCTGCAAATTGGATTTCAGTCTCACAGCTCTGATCTGGCCTGCTCTGCAATTAATTAAGGAGCAGGATTTTCAGCTGGTGTGTAAAAAGCTGCTCCCTCTTGCACCTCGTGCAGCCATGGGTCTGGCAGCAAATGACACCCACAGTGTGAGCCCTGGTGTGGGCTGCCATCACAGGTGCCCCAGCTCAGTGGTGGTAGATCCTGAGGCTGATCCTTAGTGCTTAGGTTTTGTGTGAATACTTTGCTATTTTAATATCCTCCAGTCACTTCTAGCTTGCTCTCTCCTGTGTTTCTGCTGGTGGAAATTCCCATTTTCCTGTAGTAAGAGTTTTGCTGAAGTTGTTACTTCTTCTCGTCACTTACATACAGCTTTCCCATCAGCCTCCTGTCTGTTCAATGGGAAGATGGGTCTACTGCCAGTGTCAGGAGGTGACCCATGCACACTGTCTCCAGAGAAGCTGGCAGTATCTCTGGGAGACTGGCTCCCAGGTGGTATCTCTCCCCACAGCACTCAGAGGCCAGTAATAGATCCTGAAGGAATTTGTGGCTTTGCAGTCATGGTTGTCTGGCTTTGGTTTTGCTTCACTTGGCAAGGAAGCAGTGATCTCTGGGATTCTTGATCATGGAATCCAAAAAGTAGATCTATAACATAATGAGGCATTGAGACAGACCCTGCTAGATAAGGTGGACCTGCTGTTTCTCTCTTCCAGCAAGACTTTCTTCTGTGACAGTTCATCCACAAGACAGAGCTGATCTGTCAGCAGCCCTACTAATTTTTTGTGTTTCCATGTCAGTTTTCACCTGTGCTTGTGGATCACATCCTCTTCTTTCCTCTGGGTCCTACTACAGCACTTCCTAACAGCAACAGTGGCATTCCTTCTCAGAAGACATCTAATTCATCTCCAAACCCATGTTCTCTTACTTATGCAGCAGCATGAGACCCTCCACCCTCTTCTCATTTGAAGGGGTCATTTAGCACAATTACCAGCTGCAGTTGTATGCTCTTTGCCAATCCCAGATGCAATTCCAGCTGCAGAAGGTTTGCCTTGCTGCTGCTCCTGCTGCTTTGAGGTTGGTTGTGGCTTTGCATCAGTGAAAACAGCTGCTTCAGGGAGCTGTGGTCAGTGTATTGAATACACCAATCACATCTTCTGTTCTTAAAATTTCAGCATCTTCTAAAGTTAAATCAAATTCCTGGCATCTCTTATGAAATAATGCTGTTAGTGGGATCTTTCCCAAATAATTGACTCCAATTGCTCCTTGAAACAGCATTTCTGCCATTGTTTCATGCTGAATCCACTGTGAAGAAGACTGAACTATATATTCCTGGATTACCAATATTCAATACAATTACAACGAGAATATAAAAGAAAAAATCTAGAAAGTGAACTGTAAGAGGTCTTTTGGGCACTGTGGTGTAAGATCCCGCTTCTTAAAATCTATATAATTTAAAAACTATTCAGTTCTTTTGTGGTTGCTCTGGGAGGCGAAGACACAGTGTGTGATGTCTCTGCAGATTGGTCAGCATCTGCATGCAGTGGTGTGAGCAAGTCATTGCAGAACCAAATATTTTCTTTACTTGCATGTGGCACAACTCCACTGATATCCCTTTTATTAAAGCCCAGCTGGTGGCAAATAGAAATGAAATCAACTGTGACAGCTCATTAGTGATATATACACCCTCTGGTTGGACATCAGTCTAGTCCAGCTCCCAGGAAAATATCTACATTGTTTTTAGCACTGTAAGCTGAAAGTCACCAAGTAACTGTTAACACAGCAAGTCCCTTCTGACAGCGAGGGGACCGAGAGCCTTTCACACAGAAAAATTCCACTTGATTACCAAGTAATACTTGGTAAAATTACTTTCACCTCCATTTAGATTCATCAACTGAAGATGCTTCTTCAGAGAGTTTGCTGAGGAATTCATTGCAAGCCTAAGTGTCTCTCTGGAATATTTTCCTTGCAGACTAAGCCCAAATTTTACATTGCTTAATTTTAATGTATTCTGTTCCTGGTTCATCTCCTGGTGCTGCATGTAGAATTCAAAAGAACCTTAACAGTTTTTAAAAATTTATTTTATAACAAAACCTACAACTATTTAAATATAAATCAGGTTGTGTTCTTCTAAATCCCCCCGTTTTCCTGGAAAGGCTCCTAAATTTGTACACTCAGAAAAAAACAAAATTACTTACTGTAGTTTCATGGTGCAGACAGTGATGGAGGAGACAGAGTGGACAGTTGGCCTTTGACTCATCTTTAAGTTTGCTAAGTCAGTGAGAGACTGTTTTGTTCCTCTCTGTGCCAGTGCAAAATCAAAGCAGTGTGATGGACTTGAATAACTCTGGCTCCAGCTTATCATTAACTTCAAGGGATTTACTCCACACTTTAATCAGTCACTGAATACATAATCTGACCCAGGAAGAATCATGAAGTGTAACTCAGTGCCTGATTTGGTTCTGAGCCAATGCCGGTGGCAGAAGTGCTTTCAAGAGTTTTGATAAAAGGTATTTCTTAGAAAATGAACACTCCTACAGAAAAAAGCTTTATCAAATGTGGAATGAGTATGGTCTACCAAACATTTCCTTTCAACTTCTTCTGATCCTCTGTGAAGTAAAAAGTCTGATGGAGAGAGGGAGGGAGTTTTCCTCTTATGTGCCAGGCTACAGCATTTGGAAGCACTGGGGTTTGTGTCACCCCCGTGTTCTGCGGGTGGAGAAGGGGATGCTGGAAACACTCCTCAGCTCACTGAGGGTCTTTGAGAAGGAGAGAGAAAATTACTCTTTTATTATAAGGTTTGCCAAATGATCTCTGAGAAAATGTGATATCATTCATATGCGTTGCCAAGCTGGAGAGATGCCGTGCATCTTGGCAGTCATCTAGAGCTAACATATAATTCCTTTGGGTTAGTATGGGCTTTATCAGAAACAGCTCCATATGCAGTATTTACATAACTGTGGTGGAGTGTGAGAATAAACACAGCTGTGGCATTGCCCTAAATATTTCAATTCAGTGGGGAATTAAGGGAACTTTATCACTGAACTGCAGATAAACATAAGTCAGTAAGAGGTGGTCAGTTGAGCCAAGGAACAAATCAAAACTATAATGGCTAGACTGCTGAAAACATTTAAGTGCCTTCGTCTTGCAGTTTACTAAGGTCACTGGTATTTTTTTCTTTTCAGAAAGTATGGAAATGCCATCAGTCAGCTGCTATACAGAAAGCATCATCCAATTGGACTGGTGAATCAAAGCAGCGTGGGCTGAAAGGCAGAAAAGGAAAGAGTTTATAGGGATGCAGCACTTTCAGCATCTGATTGCAGTCAGAGCCCATGGGTTTCTGGGAAGATTTAAAGTTTCTTTTAGTATCTCCATCTCAGTTGACTGTGGAAACAGGAGGCCTGAGTTTTTGATGGAAATCTGCAAGCTCAGTTTCCTAAGGTTTTCTAGTCTAGATCCTACTGCCATCGCCAGTAGCAGAATTCAGACAGTTGAGGATTTAGACTCCAGGGTGTGTAAATAAAAGCTGGCCTGCATAGCAGCTTGCTGAGGAATGATGCTTGCAGATGTATCTCTGGGAGTGGACAACTGCTGTGGATAAAAAGAATAATTTTCAGCGTGGTCAAAGCAGCATGTATTCCTGTTTTGAACTACGTTTTGAGAAGTGTAGTAGTATTGCCCAATCATCTTGTTAACTCAGCTCATGGAACAAGGAAGACTTTCTGCAATTGTTAGTGCATCACAATCAAACTTTGGTGACTGACAAACATTCCCAAACTAGCTCTATTAGAAGTTACTGAGGGATGAGTATTTTTGCAAGCATGGCTCAGTATGTGTATGCATGTGTATACTAAAATTTAAGCTTTGATATCCCATTTGAATATGTAGATATTAGAAAGAATATGCATGGTTTAGAACCCCTTAAACAGAACTGTTAACAACTGTTGAAATGTTCATTATTTTAGGGGGTAGAACTCTTGTACAAATACTTAAATAATCAGCATCAAGGAAAATACACTTTGATGAAGGCCCAAGTACTAAAATACCTGCCTGTATGTTAATCCACTTATTTGAAGGAAGAATTTACAAACTGAAGGTAAACAAGTTACCATTTGGAAGCTCTTTCATCTCTCAATAATTTTTTTTTAAGTCAAAACCTGCTACAACTCTAACTTATAAAGAAATCACACAAGTTTGCTGCTGCTTTTTTGCAACTGGAAAAGCAGCACTTTCTTCTGAGTCTTTAGAGTCTGTGTTCAGCACTTTGTTTACTGCATGATGTGCAGTGAGTTTGTAGGTGTGAGTCTCCATGCAGAAACCACAGGCTTTGTAAAGTGCCTCGTTTCACACAATCTATGTGGTGTGTTAACATTTTTCAAATGCAACACAGTACTGCTGTGTTGTCCAAATATTTTTTGTTTTTAAAAGAAGTATTAAAATGGGAGACAGAGGACTGAAAATCCTGGTTGCTACTCCTTGCCTGTTCTCTACCTTGTCTGGGTTCTTCACTTTTCCACTTTTTTGTTGGTAAAATGAGGAATGCTGTCACTGACCAAATTTGTGAAATGATGTAAGATCTCCTGCCAAAAACTGTTCTGTAAGTAATAAGCAACATTTCACTGATTACCAAAATGTTTTTTGAAAATCCAAGCCTGTGTACTTTGCTTGTGGTGGTGACTGCCTACTAAAACACAATCCAACTCCAGGTCAGAGTCACAGTGGGACTCAGCAGTGGGAGAGCTGTGTTTGTGATGGAAAGAGGGACTGAAGTATGGTGGCTGTTGCATGATTGTAATGATCAGTGGACACAAATGGCTAAATCCTGGCCATGAAGGAGATGGCTGTTTCTAGTTCAGAAAAAATGAGAGTGTGATTTGGAATGTGCCTATCTATAAATATAGTTTTCTAGTTCACAAGACTGCCATCACATATCAAGGAATTTTGCTTTGGTACCTGAAACTGAAAATTTGGTGCATCCTGGACTGCCTAAATAAAAACATTAATTTTCAGATAGTGCTGGACTGCAGCAGCTTTACTGAGGAGACATGCATTACTGTGTTGGCTCAGTGCTTCCTGAAAAATCAACCCACTTCTTAAGCTATCCAATGATTTAAGACCCTGTACAGTTCAGCTGCTGAGTTTGGAAAATCATGACCTTTTCTATATTTAGAACAGTGTCTACGTGGAAACCTCCCCTTCTCAAAATGGACAAACATGAAACCAGGGATCCTTCCTCTCTGAGCCCCAGAGAGCAGTGCAGATCGAGTCACCCTCTGTTCTGGATTCTGCCCTTGATTAACCAAATAATTAAAACCTCTTAATTGTTAGTTAAGCTCCAAATTGCTGGGTTTTGTAATTGCACAACAAATATTTGTATTACAGTACTGTTTTGAACTTCAACCTGAATAAATTCCACTGAACTAATTAATTTTCTGCTGCAGAAAGGAGTCATTGTGTGTCCCAGAGCCTGGGAGCCGTACACAGGATAGAAGTACATGCTTAGGCTCAGATCCTGGGTTGAATTTAGGAGGGTAACATTTGGGGCTATCACTGTACTTTTATAAAAAAAAAAGCACAAATGCAATAGAGTTGAGTGATGGGCAATGACCAGGACTTTGTTTTATAATTGCCACATAAAGATAAAACAGGCTATTACTTTGTGGGTTATTTAACAGATGTTCAAGTAAAATGGACCACAAAGCTATAAAAGGCACACAAAGCCCCACTAATAACTAATAACTTCACTAAGAACAGAGTTGAAATAGCTGCAGCTGCCTGTCAAAGCACTTTTGCTGTTAGCAAAGGTGTTGGCACAGGTCCCATTACCACAGTGAACAGGATTCATTTTCCTGAAAACTGTGTTCAGTTGTACTTTTCAAACCACGGTGGAAACCCACAGGATAGTCCAGTAGGAATGTTTTCTTTGAAACAAAACCCATTTTCTTCTACAGGAATTTGAAAATCTGTAAAAAGTGCCTGCCAGCAGCAATCATATTATTGCTGTTAGCAGTTTGTTGTTGCCACTGTTAGCAGGATCTAAATGAGCATTGAGGGTCCTGGTAACTCCTGGAGAAGGCCAGTTGTGCTAGGCCTGTGTTAATGTGTAGTGGTATCACTGAAACCACAGTACAATCCTAGGAGAATTCCTCTCTTTGGGATGAGGATGATTTTCATTTATCTCTGCATGTATAAAATATACACACTGAAAAACTCCTTGTTGTGTCATGATATCAGCTAAGGAAGGCAGCGTCTTATCCCTGGCTTCTCCACAGTCACCTTCCATGCAATTTGCATTTCTGGGCAGTGTCCATGTCAGTGAATGTTCCTCTTGTTATTTGAAACTCCTACTGACATGCTGTATGTGGGATTGCATCAGCACTGGCAAATCCCCTTCTCAGGGATGTTATCAGAATGCCAGTAGAGACCTGGCTTCAGTTAAGATGATTCTACTCTATTCAGGTGTTATAAAGGTAAGTTTTTAGTGCTAGGTCTCAATATTAGTATGCTTTTAAACTTGTTGCATTAACTTAATGAGGTAATAAATTTAGCTGCCTATTAGTATATGAATGAACATAATGTTTTTCCCCCCATTTTTCTAGAATTATTGAAGTTCATTCACCTGATGCCAAGCACACCGTGGTGCTCAGGAGTAAGGATTCAGCCACAGCCCAGGCCTGGTTCAATGCCATCCACTCCAGTGTCAATGAGCTCATCCCCAGGGTGATTGCAGAGGTCAGAGACCAGCTGGGTAAAACAGGGATTGCTGGAAGTCGAGAGATTAGGCATCTAGGCTGGCTTGCAGAAAAGGTAATGAAAGCATTCTTATTTTCATTTCTAAGCTCGCTATCTCTTATTCTCTGTTCCTGAATTCAGCCTGGTCTGAAGGTAGAGAGACTACTTGAGATTTTGGGGTTTAATTCACCTTTCCTTGAAGACCTTTCTTTTCTTAACGTGCCATTTTTTGTGCTTTAGAAAAACAAGCAGAAAACTATAACATCCCCATAGCTTTTGCTTCTACATGCCAATCAACACTTTCCTGGGAGATGCAAAAGTCTCATGGCAAGTTCAAGGATGGGACATGAGTCACAAAAACTGTCACCAGCTCTTGAGTTCACCTGCTGTCACAACTCCTATCGTGTATATGAGTTGTCGCCTTCCTACTCCCAGCTTGGGAAGTACCTGCTTACTTGGTCCATTGGCCGCCCTCTGCTGTGCCTGGCCTCTGGAGCTGGGCATGATCTGGAGCTTCCCAGAAAGGCTGGGAGCTTGTTCTTTAATTGTCACCCTGAATTTGAGCTGAGCAGCCTATCAGACTGAGCTTGCAATTGCAACTCTTGTTGTCTTTCAAAGTTTGAGTCTTAAAATGTTTTATGCACAGAGAAAACCTGGTGTTCAGTTTGATAGTAGTTTGGGAATCTGCTGACCTGTGGAAAGGCAACCCATGAATGCACAGGGTTGGTATTAGTATTAGATGATCTGATTTTAAATCAGTAGTCTCAGAATTCATTTTAGGCCCTGTACCAACTGGTAAGTGTGGATTTGCTATGGTAGCAGTGTTAAAATTGTGCTTAGGAATAATTCTTATCCATCTACTGCCTGGGCAGCCATTCAGAGCATCTCTGCCCCTCCAGTTGGGGTGTTGGAAAAATGTCCACTGTGTACACACTGCCCTTTTAACCTGTACATCCAGCACAGATGTGGAAAACTGACTGTAGCTGTCCTGAAAAAAAAACAAACTGTTTGTTTTATCTCTTTTTGGGATTTTATAGATGAAAATATGGAAGCCATGGGCACAGGTGCCATATTTCTATCTAGTGTCCTTTAAGAAGGCACACCATTAATTTTTAGCAAAACATGGGTCTAGACCATTTGCAGTGACAAAGATTGCAAAGCCTTTCAGGCAGATTTTGTATCTTTTTCTGTCCCTCCCTCCAAGCTTGCAGAGTGAGGACAACAGCACAACTCTTTGGCTTAGTGCTGTAGAAAATGTAAAATTCTGGGGGAATAAGTTGGGATTAAAACACCAAAGCACTGGTAAGTAAATTTTAGCAGTATTAAACTATACAGCCATGGGATCTTTAATCTTGTTTTCCTTTTTTTAAAATTTTTATAAACTCATAAAAAGCTGAACATAAGAGGCTTTTCTTGTTGCAAAATGCTTTCTTCTGAAGGGGTAACTGCTCTGTAGTAGATCATAGATATCTTGTAAGTATAATATTCACAGATCATCTTAAGTGAACACATGGCTTCTGGTTTATGAATTTCCTCTTCTTACAGTTATTACACAATTACAATATCCCATTCACATGCTTCTCTCTTTCTCCTTTCTATTCTTTTTTTAAATCTTTTTCCTCTTATGGGTTGAAATCTTATTTTGTGTTAGTCAATATGGATGATTTTGAGGTCTTTTTTTGTCTTTGTTTTGCCTTTGTTAGGGTCAAGCTGTGGCTCTGTGCATGTTCCAGTGTATTTATGGTGGCTGTTACCAAGAATTAGCCTTGAGAGATTTGCAGTGACATTGTTACTGAAAAGACAACTTGTTTTTTTTTTCACTAAAAACTATCCAGAGCTGTGCAGTAGTAACAGAGTGATGTCAAAAGTTCCCACCTTTGCCTCACATTGGAGACCTGTTGAAAAGTAGAGAAAATCCCTACATGTGGCAAAATATGATGTGAAATTCTTTTTATTTTCTTACTGGACTGTGGTCTGTAAAACTTGGATGCAAGAGATAACCTGCATATACTGTGTATGTGCCAGCTGTTTATATACTGCTTCAGAGGAGGTGTTCAAGGCAGCTGAGGGAGGTGCTGACCACAGATGCTCCTTGTGAAAAACCCAGGTTTGTTAGTGGGAAGAGATTAAAGTCTGCAGTGGATTTGTGAAAGTCACTGTGAATACCAGTGTGGTTATTTGACTCTGCCTGGATGCCAGGTGCCTACCAAAGCTGCTGTATCACTGCCCCTCTTCAGCTGGACAGGACAGAGAAAACAAAAGGCTTGTGAGTTGAGATAAAGAAGGGCAGGGAAATATAATTGACCAATTCCCATCATAGGCTAAACAGACTCGACTTGGGGAAAAATTAATTGAATTTATTACCAAAGAAACCAGAATAGGACAATGAGAAAAAAAACCCCAACCAAATCTTAAAAAACCCTTTGCCTTGCCCCTCCCTTCTTCCCTTACTTGTGATTTTCTCCACCTTTCTCCCCTCCCAGTGGCACAAGTGGGCAGGAATGGGGTTGTAGTCAGTTCATCACACCTTGTCTCTGCTGCTCCTTCCTCCCCAGGGGAGGATTCCTCACACTGCTCCCCTGTTCCAGGGTGGAGTCCCTCCACAGGAGCCAGTCCTCCTGGAATTTCTCCAACATGAGTCCTTCCCATGGGCAGCAGTTCCTCACAAACTGCTCCAGTGTGGATCCCCAGCAGCATCACAGGTCCTGCCTTCTCCTGGGGTGGGCACCTCTCTCCACAGGCCTCCAGTCCTGCCAGGAGCCAGCTCCAGCATGGGCTTCCCACAGGGTCACAAAAGCATCTTAGACTGTTACTTTTGAGACAGCTTTTATGAATCCTTAAAGTGAATTCTCAGCAAAATGGGAAGACTGTGAGCTGAATGCCTCTGCTTGTTTGGGGAATGCAAAATGTAATCCCATAGAAATTTCACTGTAATTTGCTGTGATTACTCTCTGCTTCAATTAAGCTATTTCCTGGTTTGATATTTTTTATATAACTCTGCTCTAAAGTTAGCTCTAAACTTCAACCTACATGACACTACAAAAATAGATTCATTAGGGGAGCCTCCCTCAGGTGGGTAACATTAAAATAAATAGTAGGTTATCTAAGATACTAAGCCATTGCATGCTTAACAGGATTCTACTACCTTAACTGAACTTCCCTGTGAAGAAAGCACTAAACTTGTGGTTTTCAACCTGAAACTTCCATCCTACAAGTCTACCTTCAGGTTCCTGGTGGGCAGTGAGGATCAGTCTGCTGGTTAATAGAGAGCTCTGCATCACTTTGAGAAAGCAAATGTTCTCTGTGGCCTTCTTATTGGCAAGGAGAAAAACAGCCAGAAGCAATCATTAGAGATGCTGTATTCCCTCTGTTATTAAGGAAGTAGCCTTGTCCTGACCTTGGCCTTATGAAGGTTTCTAAAGCTGACCAAGAATTGGGGAGTTGTATTAGTCACCAGCATCCTAAAACTTGTCTGTAACTAAGAGAAATACCAAGTGCTGGTTTGTAATGAAGTGTGTGCACTCCTCATCACTTTGTGTTTCCTGTATTTGTCTTTTCACTTCAGCAAGACCTGTGCACTTAACAGTCGTGCCAAGCATGAGGGAGTAGTTACATGTGTTTTAATTTTTCCAGGTCTTGTCTTTTTATAATGTTCCCTGTGAAGATACTTTTAGCAACCAAATTAATAAAAAGAAGTTAGTAATGTCACCTAAATTGAGGAGCTTTTCCAAATGTGTATTGTTTCTGCTCTTCCAGAAACACTTTCAGTCCTTGTAGAAATGACTTCTCCAGGTTTTTTTTCCCACCCTCTTTTTAATACTTCTGCACATCTCATGACTTACGGAGGAGCTGAAACAGGCATGGCTGCTTTCTCCTTACATTTATCCATCTACCACTGAGTTCCTTCAGGAGGAGTGAATTCTGCTCTGAACTGAGGAGCTAAAACACTGAGAAAATGGTGGTTTATTTTATCACTCTGTAACGTCTGCTCCAATAGACCAAAATATTGTTGGCAAAAGCTTTATCTAAATTCTTTCTTCTTTAATGCAAACACAAAGAGGTGTTCTGGCAGAAGGGGTTTTGTGAAGGTAGCTTTTGCCAATTCAGCAGTCAGCCACACAAGCAAAAGCATGACTGGCTTCAGGGACAGCTGAAACTGTAGCCAGGCGCCAGCGTCAAGCTGGGTCAGTTAAGGAAAAAAAACCAAAACTAAATGAAACCCTGAGCTGTGCATCTCTCTCTGTCCTCACTGTGCCAGTGATACTTTTCATGTAGGCTTGGAAGAAAGAAAAAGCACTTCTGCAGCCAGAGACTGTTCTCCTTTCCGGATGTCAAATGTCTTACAGGCAGTGGACTTCTTAAAATTATCTCAAAGCTCCTTTGAGAAATTTAAAAATAGGAATTGCTGCAAGTTGTCTTTTAGAATGTTAATTTTTGAAGCTGCAGAAAAAGTGACCTTATGGGCTTTTCTCACTCTATCTTAACCCCAGCACTTGGTTCCTGTTCGTGTCGCTCTGCCTGTGCAGGGCAAGGGTGTTGCTGCTCCCACAAATCCGGTGTGGGTTTCAGAGGGAAGAAAGGACATGAGGGGAAATAACCAAAGCAGCATGGTGAACCAGAGTTGTTTTTCAGCTCCTGACACTATCTCTGAAATGAAAAGTGTGTTAATATATTACAGGCTGTTCAGTCTCCTCAAACCTTAGATAACCATATCATTGTGTTAGTGCTGAAGTGCAAGGCATGTCACAGCAGAGTGATCTTCAGTATCAGGCTGTATATTGCAGTATTACATTTATCTCTCTGCTCACACTCTAATTCAGAGGAGCTAGTGATAACAGGAAAATTGTGAGACGTGCAAGCTGTCCAAACAAGACTCAGGCAGATGACATGAGAGTATATTTGAGGTTATTTTTCTTCCTCAGTATGAAATGTTACTATTACTATAAAATGTTACTATTTTCCTTAGGAAGCATGTTCAGAGGTTAGCAAAATAAGTAGATTGCAACAGAGCCATGTTGTTATTCTCATCACAGACAAATGAGTTTTCAAAGATATGGAGATCTTTGGTTAAAAATTTTACATAATTTCCAAATTGTATAAGTGAGTTTAATATGTCTTTGCATGAGAAAACCACCAGCCCACTATGTAGTTAAAACATTTTTGCCATTATTTAACATCATGTGTCTGATTTTATCTGGTCTTATTTATTTATATCTGACTTTAACCACCTTCCTATGAAGCACAGTGTCTGCTAGGCAGCATTTAAAAAAACATGGCATGGCTTTGTCTGTGGTTGCAGCTGCCTCTGTTCCCCTTAGCACTCCCAGCTCTTCCATCATGGTGGTGGCAGTTCTGGTAGAAAAGTCATTACTTTTGGAGGGACACCATTAATTTTCTGCAGGTTTTGTGACAGAGGCAAATCCCAGTGCAAGACAAGTAGTGAGAACCTGTGGCGAGGAGGTGGGGATTGGGAAGCTGCTGCTTCATTAAGCAGTGTGTCACTGTTTCTCTGGTGTGGCTGCCTCATCAGGCTGCACAGTCTGAACCAGCAGCATTTTTAGGAATAAAATCCAGGTCATACTAATCCCCAGGTCTCTCTTCTGTGCCTGGAAAGTACCTGTGCATGTTTAGGCTGAGCCTACAGCAAGCTTTGTGTTGTACTGTGTGTTAACCCAGTACAAATCAATATATGATTTAACCAGATAAATCAACTGTTAGAAAAATGGGTGCTTGCTGAAAAAAGCTATTACTGAAATGCCTAACTTAATTGCAAGGGATTTACAGACAAGTCTGGAAATACTACCCACCTATAATATCCAGGAAGAAGAGCAAGGCAATTTGTTCCTGCTCTCTTATTTTTTGTGGTTAAAGAAGGATGCAATTTCTCCTATTGATAATATACATCTGGACATAATCTCAAAATTGATCTGACCTTTTAGAGATTACACACACCTCAAATGGAAAACCTTCTCTGTGTCCTAAATTAGAAATTGCACATTTAAATACCAGCTAATGACTTGTTTTGGAGCACTTAAATCCAAATGAAGAGTCCTGGTTTTGCCCTGTGTCACTTAACCTTGCAGCTTATTAATTACGGAACTTATTTGTTGGCTTTGTAAAACACCAGAACAGAGTTCTTAATTACATTAACAGTCTTCATTATCTGGGATAACGATCAGCCTGTTCTTAGGAAAGACGTAAACCTGAAATAGCATGAAGAGTAATTTCCTCTCCAAGCTTCAGTGAGGTTCCTCCACAGGCCATTTTTACCAGCAGTGACATCGTTCTCTCCATGCTTTCAGTGCCTTCATTAAATGGCTATATTAAGGAAAACTCAGGCTGAAAACAGCCTTTTTATTCACTGTACTATTTTAAAGGCTTTGCCAGTCTTTATGTGTAACACACATGCTATTTCTTCTCATGCCAATGAGAGACGAGCAAATAATAAAATTAAGGGAAGTGCTTGTTGCAAGGGGACTTGAAAGAAGAACAGGTATAAGTAAATAATGAAAAATTATGGGAATATGGTGGTAAATGCATTAAGGACCTGAAATTGAAAGTCTGTATTTCTGCAGTATAGTTGGTCATTGTAGTGAAGGAAAACCCCTCTATCAGATTGTTATAGAGCACAGTTAAATAGTGAGTGAGCACTGTTGTGCCTGTGTTAGCCTTCAGGTATTAAATTATTCTTGCAGAAGTGTGAACTGGGCCCTGCAAATCCCCTTGCCCTTCCCGTGAGGGCTGCATTAGTTCTGGTCAGATCCCAGCAGAGGTAATCACATCCTTCCCGCTCTCCCTCTGCCTCAGCTTTGATCTGACTGTCCTTGCAGATGACTTAGCTTTCTCCATAAAATACAGCATATGTCTATCACTGTTCCAGGAATGATGAGAAAGTTCATTTTTATAATCATTCCTCTCCATTGAGTTTTATTTAACTTCTCCCTCCCTGCATCAGTAAGAATTCTGAGCCCAAGGTGTGCACAGGCAGGGGGATGCCAGCCACAGGCAGGATCCACATGGCTCTGCTGAGACAGGGATCTCTGCAGATGTCTGGTCAGCAAAACTGGGGTGGGGATTGAGAGGGGAAATGCTGGGCTGTGGCTTGACAGGAGGGAGAGGATGCTGAAAGGAAATGGGGAGTTCAGTGCCTTCCTGAGGTGTGGGAGCTGTTCCTCTTGGTTTCTCCAACAGAGCAGGGTGGTAGCTGTGGGACCACGTCCTAGTGTGGTCTGGAGCACATCCTGATGTGGTTCTGAGCACTGGCTACTTTGCACACTGTGTCTGCCATGGCACGAATACTTAACTCTTTGTTCTAGATAACCCAAACTGGAACTGCTGTTTGGCTGGGTTGGATTTTGCTGGATGAGGAGCTTTCTATATTTAGGTAGATGAGGTATTTTCTTCCTAGATTTTGCTAAGTTTTCAGGATGTTGGGCCTTTCCACCTTTTGCCTTGGCAGTTGCAGTTGATCTGTCCAAAAGGGTCCAGCTCATTCATGACCCTTGTGCATGTGCTGGGTCATCTCACCTTTTGGGGCTGCACAGGTTTGAAAGCCTCTGTTTGAACATATTTGCAGTATGGTTCATTTGGAAAAAAACCCCACAAAGGTGTGATGTGAGGGAAGGCTTTGATCCCCTTCCTTCAGAAGCTGGGGAAAGGCTTCCTTTTTTCCCTCAGCCTCTGACAGAAAATATTGCAAGAAAGATAGTGAAGGAATTGGAAGCAGTGATGCTCTTTGGTATTCAAATGTGATTTAAATGCAACAAGAACCTCCTTTATAAACCACATTGCAGAGGGAACAGAGACCTCTACTGAACCCATGTCCAGCACTGCTGTCAGTGGGAAGTGGAGGGTGGCCTTCCATATTATTTTAAGCAGTTAAATGCCAAAACAACTGATCTGCTTCTGCCCCAGTGTGTTTGTCTCCTCTCACAGATGCAAGTAGGGTGCCAGCAGCAGTGGGTTAAGAAAGGAAAGGGAAGCACCTGTTCTTGCCCAGCTGTGGGATGCTGTGTGGGAGAAAGCAGACCAGCACAATGGTTGAGGAAGGTGTGGAGCTCATCCTGGGCATTTGGAGATGCTGTGGAGAGGCTGTTCAGCGTGAGGAAGCTGCATTAAGGCAATAGTTAGGGGAAAACTCAGCTGAAACAGAGCAAGGAAAATGCAGTCTGAGCAATAGGAAAGCCATGAGCACTGACCCCGCAGTGACCTGAGCAGTGCTGGGGACACTCTTCAGCCCCTGGATCCCACATCACTTCTACGGGACAAGCAGACTTATGCTTACATCCCAGGGGCTGATCCACCCTGAGTACACACCCCTGCAATGTGGGGGTGCTGGCAAACACTGTTTTGCAAGAGCTAAGCCCTTGCACTCTGTTTGCTCATTTGTCTGCATTTTTCTGCTTACAGGCTGCATGTTAGAAGCTTGAAAAGAAAGGGATTGTCTTAGAGAATCACGGATTTTTCAGGCATTAAGTTCCCATCAAGCTGCATTTTCTCTGTTCAAAGTTACCTGGATCTCATTTGCTGGTTTTGTCTCTTGAAGTTAAAAATCACCTTCAGGGGAATGGAGGGGCCAGTTAGGGGAGTGTTGACCTTCAGGCTTTGCCCGGTATGAATTCCTCTCACCCCAGTCATCGTTTCTTTGTTTTTTTTTCTACCATAACAATACTCCTATTTCAGCTCTTTGATTAATGGCATGAATAAATAGATCAGAAAGCACCAGAACTGGCCATAAAAAAGCCTCTTTGCTCTGCAGCCCTTCTTCTCCCGCCAGGTCCCTCAGCTGATCCCCAGAGAAAACTTCTGGCAAAAGTAGAGCTATTCTTAGTAAAAATACCCTAATTTAGAGGGAAACATTTGGATTTTTTTCCTCTCTTTTTGCATATTATTGCCCCATTACGCTTACCCACTCAGCTTTCAGTCAGAGGAGTGCTATCTGTACCCACAAGTGCTTTTAGGACAAATGAGCTGGTTAATGTTGGAGGGCTGTTGTGGAAGACCAGAGCATCACTGCTGGTACAAGAAGGAGCAATATATGCCTTGAAAGCTGTTTTGCCAAACAGTTAATAGAGAAAAATAAACAGATTTTCTAAATATATCTTGAGAAGTGTTCCCTGTTGTAAAGAGGGGCTGACCTTTAGAAGAATAAAGAAGTTTTAAAAGAACAGTGAAGAGGGAAAAGCTATATGCACTACAATTTTTGGTGTGGCAAGACATTCACTCAGCTCTCTCAGTTCACATTCACTCAAAAATCCAGTTCAATATTAATGCTCAACCTCTGTTTATGTAATAAGTTCCTAAGGCTCTTAATACCAGCCTTTTACCTTATTATGAAATCCTGTAAAAATAAAATTATGCTCCATAATACCATGAGAAACCTTACAAAAATATGCTATTAGACAATTCTGTTGCAACACAGCAAGTCTATATCCTGCAGAGAAGTATTTCTCATACAGTCTAATTGTTGTATCAATAGTATTTTTAACACCCTTCATTACTGAGGAAGAAAGAGCATGCTAATACCATATGTAAACCAGCATATTTTGAAGTTCTGATTTCAGGGCTTGACTATTGCAAAAGTGCTTGAGTATGAGTGAAATCCTTGTAAGAACTGTACTTGAAACAAATCCACAATTGAAAAGGTTTCATGTATCATTCCTCCTCTCTCTCCCACTCTTAAATTAATGATTGTTTTAGTTGAGTTATTTTAAGATGGGAAATGTTTTGACAACAGAGTTTTAACATAAAAAAAATATTGCTGATTAAAAAAAATCCTTTTATTCCCTTTACTCCAGATTCTTCAGATCCAAAGATTTATTTCTGCCTTCAGAATTACCCTCTCTTCTTAAGTGGACAGTAATTGATAGTGCACATCATGATAATTAATCTAACGAGTCTCCTAAACCCCAGGCCCCACAGCTATCTTTAAGCTCCACATTGACTTCACTGTAACGTAAATAAAAGCTTTAGAAAAGGACTGAAAGTAAATTTGATAGTGAGGGAGACTTGTTGTCCTCTCCGAGGGGTTTCCTCTACTCATTTTTAATGAGGCCCACATTAGTTGTCATTTGTACCTTCCCTGACGAATAGTTTGGAAGAAAAGCTTTCTCTGTGCACAGCGAAATTTGTGCCAAGTTGCTGACCTTTGCTTTTGGTGAGACCTCATTTGAGTCTTAGTCCCAAGCCCAAACATATTGTTGGATCAATCACACTGATTGTTGGCTCAGATAGTGATGCAGGGCTAATGAGTTGTGCTGTGTACACATTAACCTCAGACCCGGAGCGCTTACGGCAGGCTCGGAGCAGAACGCGCCGGGGCTGCAGGAAAGACATTCAGTGCTGGCATCTTAATAGGAGACAATTAAAAACAGTAGGGCAGTATCACAGGTTCACTGCCTTTGGGATGTGGGATTTAATCAAAGCTGGAAAAACAAACTGCCTTCTGTTCTGTTTGGGGGGGAAAAAAAAACAAACACCTCAGTACCATAAAGGTGCTTTATGAACTGTGAAATAGAGAGGAAAACCTGAATGTTTAAACAATAAGACAATGATTCTACTACCAAAAGGGAATCTGGTTCGGGAAACAGCCTTTGAATAACATTAGATTTAACCTTGTCAGAGCTTACAATCTAATGGCTATAATGGCATTGCAAGGAATTTGGGAGCATTGAGGTATTTTTTTTATTAGTAGATACCTTATTTAGCAATACGTAAGCAAAGATCTCCTTTATTCATAAGTAAAATTCTTAAGGCCAATTGTTGAATTACAGCAAACAGACAGAATCCCTGTTTTTGAAAGACGGTGTTTCTGATCGTTTCTAAAAGCAAAACTTCCCTCAAAGGACAAGATTTTGAGCTCATTTTACAATTTTAAATCTAGGGAAAGACAGTATTTCGCTAATCATCCTTAGGGAGAGATAAACAAAATTCCAACATGCACAATATACTTGTATATTGTTTATACTTGTATTGTTTTCCTCACTTGAAGGATTAGGAAAGGAAGGGTTACTCAATGGCTAGTATGAAAACAAACATTTTAATTTTAGCTCTAAACAACCACATATAAGAGAGAAATAGAATAAATTTGATTTCTGCAGATCACACACAGTTTTGTGTCCTTGCCTTTGTACAGTGAAAACTGATCGATAAGGCTGAAAGACCATTACTGCTTCAAATAGAAAATCCAGTGAAATCAAATGGAAAAACCCAAAGTACATAGAGATCCAGTCTTCAGTGTTCATGTTAGACTTTGGATGCAAGATAGGAAACAGCTGAAAGGGTCAGGGTGAGAAGGGGGTAGGATTATCCAAAAGAGGATCTGCTAGAAGGGCAAAGTTCTCTACAGGTATGAGAAGCTGACCAATCTTGCATTGCTATGGCATTGCTGGAAGGGCATTTTGGCTTGTACAGTGAGCCTGTTCAATAGTCAGGGTACAGAAAGAGGATCTGGAGCCAAAGTGCCTGTCTGGCTGTGTGTCTGAAGGAAGTATGTCTTGGGGTTTGGACCTTCTGCCCTCAGTGTAGTGACACTGCTGTTGAAGACAAATGGACTTGCCAAAGGTTTTCTTAGATGTTTCTGGATTCCCTGAGTTTCAGGTGTACCTGCAGTAGCAGTAGCCCTGCTGGAAGGAAGCACCTGGGTTTTAGTTACTAATGACTGTTAGCTGCAGTGAAGATTCCTGAAACTGTGTGAACACATCGTGTTATTCTTGGAGCTTTTTTTGTTTATACATTTCTGCTGAGCAAATGCTGCTGTGCAAACATTCATTTGTTGATCTTGTGCTGAAAATAGTTGCAGACATTGGCCAGAGTAGCTGCCGATGTGTAGTGTGGCTATAGCTGCTTTTTTGTACTTCATGCTGGAAATGCCAGTGATGTTTATGGAAATGGCTCTAAAAGGTTCACTTTGAAGAGAAGCCTGCTACAGGAATAGAAGCTTACCTATTTGTTTGTGGAATGAAAAGCTTGTACATTATTATGAAAATAAATAATTTATGGTGTTGTCTCTGGCTTCTGTCACCCTGGGAAGTTTAGGGCAGGGCTCTTCAGGTTGGAAGACATGAAAAACTTTGTGTTTAAACATACACATATATTCATTCCACATTAAAAATGTTTATTATTGCTATGTTCTTTGGATTACAGGGTTAAATAATACATTAATATACTCCCACATAAAATTTCAAAACAGAGGTTTAAATCTACTTGCCCAAAACTGCAGGCATGTGTTAACAAGGCAAAGGCAACTGGAAAAAATGGAAGAAGCTGGAAGTGTTGCAAAGAGTAGCAGATTGGAATGGGGTTGCACAGCTTAAATGAGGCAGTGTGAGAACCTTTTATGTGATGTTTTTGTCTGGTTTTGTGGGTTTTGGGCAGGCTGGCTATTGAGGATGAGCTGACTTGCTGTTGGGTTCTTCCTTTGCGGCTGCAAGAGTTTGAAATGAGAAAGAAAGCAGCACAGATTCTGGGGGTGGTTGTTGTGGGTAATAACATAATATTATGTTAGTATGAAATTGCCTAGGGTATAGCCAAAGCCAGAGTGCCATAGTGTGAGATTGCAGCAGAAATAGTACCAATAGGAGCAGACCCTGCTCTAAACTCTAACCACGTGAGTAGGCAAGAAGAGGAAGAAGGAAACATGGCATCAAATATGTTTCTGCTGTGATTTTTGTTCCTCTGGGATATAAGCCAAATGGATGAGTGCAGAAAGACAGAGCTGGGGAAAAAAGAAGAGTGGGACAGCACTGGATGAAATTGGAAGACTGAGCTAGGGGAGCCTGGAGGAAGGTGACAGTGGAAGGAGCAGCTCACTGATGAACTGCAGAGAGCTCTGGGTACAGACAGGTGTACAAAATGTTGAGTGGGTTGGGAGCTGTTTAAATCTTCTCTAGTGGCAAGAATAAGACCAGTCTTCTTTGAACCTTTCATAGCCACATAAGATTAACTCTTCACAGCTGCAAGAAAACTTCAAAAGAGAGGAATTGTAGCTCCTCTCTCTTATTTTTCTTCAGATTGGACTCAGAGTTTGCACTCATCAAAGGTCATGTACATCATCAGTTTCCACTAGCCTGGATACATCAAGTAAAACTTCAGTCTCTACCCTCTTCAAATAACTTGAAACAGCTGTTTGGATATTTGCAAGTGCAAGCAGAAGGAATGGGTTGTGGTTACAGGCTCACATTCAAGTGAGTGAACAATTCTGAAAAACAGTGACAAGGAGGCAGCCACTAACTGATAATGGTTACACACCTGTAGCCCTGTGTGGACTTGCAAAGTGGTTCACAGTTTTGGAAACAATGGCATTACAGGCTGCTCTGCTAAAAAATTAAATGTAAGAATACCAGTCTCAGCTGTAACAGAGAGCTCAGACTGCTTTTCTTCTAGGGAAGCAAATAGCCACTGTGTTGCCTTCTGTCAGCCCCAGACATTATCAGCTTAGTGCCCAGGATTCAGCAGCAGCAAAGGTTACGTGCATGTGCAGATAACAGCAAATGAAGTTTGCTCCTCTTTCTCTTCCCCTTCTATCACTCTGCTGTTCATCCTCAGCATTCCCCATCACTGATTGCCCCTGCCTCTGATGCTGGCTGGGCTATCTGAGCTTGCCTGCTCTCTGAGGATGTACTTTTGAATAAATGGTGCATTTAAAGGGGTACTAGTTATATGCATGAAAATGTTTTAATAGCTAGCCTGATTTCCATCTGGCATAACAGAAGTAAATCCATTGACGTCAGTAGAACTGAAAGGATATAAATATAATTGAAGTCAGACCCTATATTTTTAAGGTTAAGCCTAAAAGACACTGTAACTTACTCTCCTTCCTCCCCCCTCAAATATTTTCTCTTTCAAGCTCTGTCACAAATTTAAATGTCTTAATTGGGATTTCTCCTGTTTCTGCCCAGTTTAACCAAGGATCTGTCAGTAAAGAATTCCAGTAGATGCAGAGGTGAAGCTCTCCTGACCCCCTACCTATCTTTAGAAAATCTCACTGGCTGCTGTTCTGAAAAACCGTGGCAGCAGTTGTTCTTTTCTGCCTTGGTCAGTTGTGTCAAGCTGTGTATCTGTAGCTATGTTTAGTTCAGACCACAAACATGAGGCAGAAATGAAAGCTTTTTGGCAAGTAAAGAATACGATTTTCAGCCCATTCACACAGAATGGTGTTAATTAATAGATTGTTTTCTGACAAATAGTTAATTGTGCCTGACTGTTTTCCATATGGCTATGGAAATTAAAAGCCAATGAGGACAGGGTATTAAAAAATCCAGAAATTTTGGTATGAAACTGCTGATATGATAGCCAGTGCAATCCCATTTGCTCTACTTCTAAAATGGGTTATATGAATATTAGCATATAACTATGTAATGAAATACATAGTTCCCAATTTTCTTTTTGCAGTGTTACTCAACTAAATTACTTGAGATTTTTTTCTACCAATATATAAGAAGCTTAGGCCAGTACAAACTACAAAAGAAATCTCAATGAATAGACAGATATTTATTGCTGTTGTAGCAATAAAAGCAAGAGAAATAATTTGTAAAATGTCCTGGTGAAATTTTCCTTAAGGGCAAGTACATTTCTAACACCAAGGTTGGAATTAGGTGTAGGCACTTGGTGATATTCACCAATATTGGTGATATTTGTCTTCTTGGAGTTTCTACTTTCTTGTAGGGGCAGAAGTTATAGCAGCCCCATGATGTTCAAGTTATCCTCAGACAGCTCATACTGTAAATGCTGGCACTTGCTGGCTGGGATGATTTATTAGCCCACAGCAGGAAAGAAACTTCCATTGATCCAATCAGTTGGTTTGTGAGATCGTATGTCTCTTGTGCCAAAAATAATTTCTCTTTGGATAGGTGATATGTTTGTTAAGAGATCTGAAAGCCTAATGCTGTTACCAGGAAGTTCTTTATTTTATTATATTACATATCCCAAGGATATTTCTTAAATCTGAAACCTTAGATTCTCATCCTGGCTCCACAGGTGGATAACCTGTAGCATGTAATCTGGTTATACTAACTTTCGAGATTAACTTTATTCCTCCCAAGTTTTTCTTCTATAAGGATGTTCAGTTCTCACTAGAATTTTCTGAAAGTAGTTAAATGCTGTAATTATTTTAAAAATATGAAACACTGGGAGTTAGAATAGATAGAGAGCATTACCTTTAAAAATTGCATAGCTTACAGTATGTAATTTGCTGATATTTGTAGGATTTGGGTTTGATTGATGGCCCTAATTGTGTATTTTAAAGTAATCTAGATGAAATAACATGGCACAGCACTAAAGCCATTTGTCCTGTGTGCCTAATTTAAAGCTCAGCATATAACTGGTAACTGCCAAGTAGAATATTCTTTATTTGTCTTCCTTGTGTAGCTCTGTTGAATATTCATAATTTCTATTAACACTTTTTTTTTTTTTTT
>WEIU01022434.1:229764-286064 GCA_013389925.1 Aegithalos caudatus
AAAAAAAAGAAACCAAAACAAAACAGGTATGTTGCTTGAATTTCTTAGCTTTGTGGAGGTCTGTTGTGATAATGGAGGTACAGACTTTGTAACCATTGTAAAAAAAGGTTTCAAATAATCAAAAAAAAAAATTAGAAAAAAACCCTAAGTATAAGATTTTTTGTGATAATTTTAGTAAGTAGATTTGAATTCTGAATTGTGACTAATTTTTCAGATTTTTCAGATGTCTGTGGCTGCTCCAGATTCTTTCAAAATTAAGTGAAATTATTAAGAATTCTAATTGAATTTTTTCTTTTTTAATAAGGTTTCCAAATATTTCTCAGCATGCTCAAAATTCCAGTTGATAGAGCATAATATGCAGATTTTAATTGTTTTTTGAAGGCAGCACATTTTTATGCCAGGCATGTCGTGAATTCATTCATTTGCTTGAGGTCATTAGATGCATTGCAGTCTATCAGTATTACTGAATATTGATCAATGACACACAGACTGAAATGACACAGTATTCTGGATTGTCCTTCAGACAACATAATAACAATGAGAATGAAACATCTTGTTCTCTTTGTATTGCTCCCCTACTATTTTTTCTTCCAGCACTTGTGATTTATTATGACCCTCGAGTAAAGTAGTCAAATCTGTCAGTCTTCAAAAGGTACCAGTCATTAGGGGCCATTAGGGAGTATTAGGGAAGACAATATGGTAGACAAAGGCACAGAACATCTCCTGGGACAGATTTCAGTCACTATAGTTTTAATGTAGACACTGATGATTACCTGTCCTTCACCAAATAGACACTGTAATAATTTCAAATTGCATTTTTCATGTTTCAGCCATCGTTAAAAACTGCAAGCTGCTTTCAATCAAAAGTCCACCTCTAGCATTAACATTTGATTGGATGCTGTTGAAAACTGTTCTTGAGCTGATATTTAGAAATCCACACACTTTTACTGGATTGAAAGATGACATGCTTTTATCTTTTGAGGCAATAGGTATTATTATTCCTTTTTCTTAATGTGGAACCCATTCATTTAGCAGAGGTCAGATTCATTTGCAAATTATAGACCCTTCAGGGACAGTGAGTAGAAACTATGGTGTCTGCACTTGGATTCTGCTCTTGTACCATTACCAATATGCCCCACTGATGATGATGTACTACCTCAAAAAGAGCTTCACCTTGGCTTGAGCAAACACTGCCCACAGCACAGCTCCAGCACACAGTAACCTGCAGGGCATAGCAGGGATCACTGGCTGTTCCTGGTATCCTGGAGCACACCTGTTTTCCCCACCACTGAGTTCTGTTCTTGGGCAGTTGCACAGGAGATCCAGATCCAGCTCTACCAGTAGAGCTTCCAAAGCCTCCAACACAAAGTAGAATTCCTTTCCTTCTGTGGTTCACCCTGATGTGCAAAACAGCTCCATGGACTGAAGCAGAAGACATGTGACTGTGCTGTGCTCCTTCTTGGTTTTTCACAGGGCAAGCCTGGCTTACTGGAGGAAGCAGACTGCTCCGTTTTAAAGGGAAGTACAGGTTTTTCTCCTAGCACTAGGTTTTTAGTGCTTTGGTGTCCAGTAATTATTTTGGAGACAACACAGATGCTCACCTTCCCAAAACTAAGCTGCATCTTAGAAGCATGGTTTCTACCACATTTTAATTTTGTAATTTTATTTAAATATTTATTAAACTTCAGATAGCTGCTGTCAGCAGACTTTTGGTGATATGTTCATGAGACATGTTTCAGAAAGAAAGTTTACAGCCACTCTCACGTGCATTGTGAAGAGCCCAGACACCTCACAAATAAGTTATACATGCACACACAACAGATTCAAATGTGTCTACTAATAACATCTTCACTTCTACCCTGAATGTGTGGTTGTGAGCATGCTGGAAGGGAGATAGATTGCTGTGTGAAACACTGGTGCAGACAGATTAAACAGTTGCTGACAGGTCATGGAGGTATTTTTGATGGCCTCCACTTTTACGGAGTTTTTTGCTTATAAATAGCAGGTTTGTGCTCACCCCCACTTTTCAGGCTTTCCATTCATTTGTTCAATCAGTATAATTCATTAGAAAAGCCTGGGGTTAATGGTCTTTCCCTCCTTTTAGTCCTCCCTCCCCTGTGCCTCTTTTACAAGCAGTACTAAAAATGTGACCTCCTCCAGTCCGGGTTTGTTCCCAGTCAAGTTGTCTTTGAAGGTCAGTTGAACTGTAGCTGCCCACTATCTCCTGATCAGCCTCAGTGGCCAGTGGGGCTGTGCTGACCTCCCTGTGTGTGATTTGCATCTGTCCCTGTCCCTGTGACTTACAGGTTGGCCACTGCCCTTGAGTGATGAAATGACCTCTTACCTTCCCTGTTCTCCCCTGGCAATTTCTGAGAAGCAATAAAAATGAGAACAAGAAAAGATAGCAAAGTGCAGGTTTTTCTACAGAAGTAATTTGGTTCAACACTATCATTTCAGGAGTGGACCTTTGCTATTTGCAAAGCTTTGCTATCATAAATTACCACTACTCTAATTTCACACAGTTCTGTCATGGTCTGAAGTCACTGCTAGAGAAGAAAATGTGTTTTACCGAGGAAGCACCAGCATACTTCTTAAATCACAATGGCCACCTTAACTAAGATGAAAAGCAATCAGTGTCCTAACAAATTGTGTGGGCTGTTTGCCATCTCCTGTGCACACTGCCTGTTTGGTTTTCCCTGGAAAGATTCCTGACATTATCAGGAAGTTAGAATCTCCTGTCTCACTGAAGAATAGCTCTTATTTACGGATCTTCAAATCCTAATTTTATGCATAGCAGAAGGATTATGGGTCATGGTTGAGATTTCAAAAAAAGATGAATTACCATTTTGTCCATTTTTGGGTCCCTTGGACATGGATTTCTGTGTATTTAGTTAATCAGTTTCTGTGGATCTAAAGACAACACGTCAGGATTTTAAACTTTTCTCACATTGTTGTGTAATATATTTTTACTTAAGGTAAAGTGAATAAAGTTTAGGTGATGCTGGGTTTTTCACTCCCTTATGTTTCTTATCTTTAATCTGCTGCAATGGAAATGCAGTGTTAGACTCCATAAAGATAGAAGGATCAAGGATCTTTTTATGCACTTCTTATACAGCTCTAGGGGATTTAAGGCTCAAGGCAAATCATGCTGCAAACCCTTTAGCAGTGATAACTATTTTGTATTATTACTGCATTGATATTGATGCAGCATTCATGGAACACATGCATGAAAAATTGTATGTGAACAGAATAATTATACATCCAATTTTAACTCAGGGGCAATCCGTATGATGACTCTCTGATCCAAATCTGGACTTTTTCTGTTTTTTCTAGTATATCATAGACTCACAGAATAATACAGGTTGGAAGGGTTTCAACCACCCTGCTCTAAGTAGACCCAACTAGACCAGGCCCTTGCCTAGTGAGTAACTTGAGTAGTGACTATTCACAGTCTGTCCCAGTATTTGACCACCATGACACACGGAAAAGGTTTCTCTGAGCATCAAACCAAAATTCCCTTTGCTTCAATTTATGTATGTTGAATGATATCCTCTTCTAGTGCACCTCCAGGAATAATTTGGCTCCATCTTCCCTGTAGTGTGGAAGACATGGAACCCTCCCGGCTTGTTTACCAAGGGCATGGTCCAAAGAGTAACTAGAAAAATTCCAGCTGACTTCACTAAACTCTGGAACAAACCTCTATTGCAAAATTTGGATCAGGCTTTCCTGTTTGGTTGTAGGAAAGGTCTCAGATCACCTGCTATTCTTGCATGGATGAGTTCACAGCACTTAGGTACTTTTCTTGCATTTAGAGGTCTTTGGATATGAGCCTGAGCTGTTTGAAAATCCCATTAGCCTAGAGAGTAAGGACATTGTTTGAAAGTATTGCTGTGTTGATGCATTTGACTGTGTTCATTTTGGCAAAAGTGGGCTTGTGTCCTGTCATTTTAAAGGATAATGAGAAGGAGTTCAGACTTGAACAGACCTGTCTTGATAATGAGTGCCTTGTCCATGCTCAGCAGGGCCTGTAAGCGAGGCTGTCAGTGCATTCCTGGGCTCTGTTGGGGTACTGTGAGGGTTGGATCAGTGTGGTCCCCGCTGTGGTTCCCACCTGGCTCTGGCTGGTTCCACAGCCCGGGCACCTTGGCTGAGCCGTGCATCGCTCACTGCTGACAGGAGGCAATATTGTGCCCTTTGGGGGATTTTCATGTGCACATTGACTTTAATCCAGGTCAGATAATGGTACAAGCCACCTTTGAGCCATCACTGAGGTCAAAAAAAAAAAGAGAAAAACAAAACCAGACATGTTTTCATTAGCTTTTTTAAAAATCTTAAACAGCGTTCACATTATTTCCTGTTTAAAACTACAAAGTTTAGCAGCCAAACACATCTCATCTGCATGTGGCATGGGAGGTGTTGATATCCCCTGCCTACGGCTGTCACTTACACCCACTCCTGCATTGCAAATTGCCTCCCATCAAATGAGCTCACGCAAATATCAGCGTTGTTGCATATGCTGGGGCTTGCAGGATGTATTTCTGCATCCCTGCTGTTCATCTTGCAAAAACCCTTTTCAGTCCCAGCTGTTATTTTCAGGAACTGACAAGTGGGTTTCTGTAAATTAATCAAATTTATTCTTAACATGGATGTAACCCTTCATCAAAAGACAATGAAAAGGCAAGAAATAAGTAACAGAACATATCCCAGCCTGTGTCAAATCTGGCTTGTCAGCACAGAGAGATTTTAAGGAAGAGGTAAAATAGCAAGAAAATTCTTTCTTGGTTGCTCCTCCTGTGCTCAGTTAAGAGGATAGTGTAGGTTTGGGATTTAGGAGGAGGTGTTAGAAAAGAGGGTTACACAAACCACTTACTGTACACATAAACTTGCTACCTTCACAGTGGTCTCTGAAAAGATACATTTTGGATACTTGCTGCAGTGGACTCTGCTGGCAGCTTATAATTTGTTTACTAAACTGGGAATGTAATTGAAATGTCCCTTTTGAGGTAACAAAAATATATAAGAGCTTTTCTGAGTAGACCAAGGCCTCTAATTTAATTATCTGTAAGCTTCACAGATTAAAAGGTATTTTTTTATCCATTCCTCAAAGTCTGAAGTAGATGAATAATTGAAATTCCAAGAAAAACCTTTTGAAAAGGAGACCTGGCAGATCAAAGAGCAAAGGTCCAAACAGTTTGTAAAAGGATTTATCTCTACTGAGATGCTCATTGTTTTTATGGCAACTAATAATATGTGAAAACTGTTGAAGGTTTGGAAGCTGTGACACCCATTGGAGGGGGCAGAGGTCCCCATCACTTCAGGCACAACAAGCTGGCTCCCTTGAAACACTACTGTGTACCAGGGGAGTTACTCCTTAAGGGTTCATTGTGAGCTGTGGCCAGAAAAGCAGCAGGAGCAGAGCAGCCATACAGGTAGGGCTGAGCTTGTGTCACCACTGGCAGTCAGTCCTTGACACCACAGATCCCAAAGCAAAGCCTGGCACTGCAAAGGCATCCGAAGGCAGCCGGAGCTCAGGTGTGTCCTCGGTGCCGTGGGGTCTGCGTGTGCCAGCCGTGTCCTGCTCTGAAGCACGGTCGTGTCAGCCAAAGGCTGATGGCCAGGTCTCCCTGTAGCTGCTGCAATTCAGCAGCTGTTCCTGCACATGTTTTGTGTGCCCCCACATTCCCGTCTGTTCCTGCCGTGTGTGTCATGGGAGCCCTTGTCACAGCAGAGACTGCAGTGTCCGCAGGGAAACACAGAACGCTAAACCTGACTCTGCAGGGGAGGTCTGTGTCTGAGCAAGTGTGAATGCAGGTCTCCTCTGGTGTCATCCCAAGCTCAGCCATCATGTACACAAAAAAAATTGATTTTATCCCTGAAGCACATGAAATATTTTCTGAATTTGGAAAGGTAAACCCAAGAAGTCCATGCGGGAAAAAGTGGCTTTCTCATTTAATAGGGTGAGTAAATGAGGAACAAAGAGTTTTGGAGTAGCAAAAATGATTCGTCACTGCACTTGGGCTATTTTCTTAGAAAATGTTCTCCCTTTTCAAGTTTGTGTTTTAAGACTTTGATCTAGGGACACAATATGTCTAGGAAACAAGAAAAATCAACTTTGCTTCTCATATAAACATTCACAGCTTCATTGACTTGAGGTGGAATTTCACCAGGGAATATAAGCAGTGACCCAAGTGACAAATACAGGGAACACTGGTAGCTGTTGCTTGGAGGTACTTGAGCAGAGCCCAGCAAAATATTTGCTGATTGATTTTGTCATGGAGCACTGACTTTTCTTTTCTGTAGTTCATCTAGAGTTGATCTAACAATTTTGACTTTGAAAAATGATTGAGTTTGAAAAGTTTTTTTAGAGGGTATGGTGATTTTGTTTGTCTGAAACACAGATGAATGCACTTTGAATTGTACATGTGCAAGTGGGAACTGGAGTGAAGAAACTGTAGTGCAAGTGCCAGAATTCTGCAAAATTCTGGCTAAGGAGCTGGCCCTAATCGTTATCTAAAACCATGCCTCTAAAATGTATCTAAAATGATATTTAAATTTACTCTTACACAGGCATTTCATGTTATCTTAATGGTATGTCAGATATTAAAACCTTTAAAACTTGAACAAATCCTTCTCTTAGCTGCCCATAAGCAGCATGTTTTTTGATTTTGTTTTGTAATTTACCCATGCTTGGTATGACCCTTGTTGATCTGGATTAATTTCCCATGCTGATTTGTGATGAATGTGCCCTGTAGGCTAATGGTGTATTTGCAGCCTCTCTTCTTCCTTTGTAAAATTTGCTATTACCATTTACAGGACAGCATGTTCTCTTTGACACCTTCCAGAAGTGCCAAGTGCCTGTTGAACAGCATAGCATCAGCTGTTACAGCCTGATCCAAACCCTACAAAATAAGGGAACAGTGATGCAATTCAAGGTTTTTAAGGAAAGGCAGTATCTTTTATTAGATCAGCTGTTACAGTTGGGAAAAAACAGACAGGCTTTCAGGCACACAAATCCTTCTTCAGGTCTGAAATAGCAGCAGTGTTGCTTACACCAGCATTCCTCATCAGTGAGGCAGCTATGGTCCCAGTAAGGTTTAAAAACTGTGCCTATAAGTGTGTGTATTGCATGGCCCTTCTCACTGGGGAGGGCTTCAGAGCAGCACACAGACAAACACCACTTGCCTCTCACCTCTTCCCAGTACACACCCTACAGACAAGGGATGCATCCTACAAGGACAGGTAGTGTAAGGTCAAGTATTCTTGAGAAAAATCTTCAATACCTTATGACCAAGACACATCTCCTCCACAGTTACCCTGCTGTTGGGAAGGACTGGGGCAAAGCTGTGGGCTTCACAGTGCTGGTCATTAACTCCAGGATTCATGCTGGAAATTCTGTCTCATAACATTTACAGCTGTTCAGGAAAGAGTTGTGGGACCAGCTGGCAAAATCAGTTTTATTTTCTTTCTTGTATTGCTTTACAGGCAACAGTGTTTCCCAGAATTTCTGAAGTCACTGTTGACTGACCAGCCACCTGATAGCAAAACATGTGATTGAAAATGCTACACAGGCAAGATGGTTCTGCAGAAAAGCTGTGAACAGCTTCCCATAGTCTTTAGATCACTTGTGGTCACAGAAATTTCATATTTCTCTTCCTTTTCTTTTCTGGAAATCTTCAAAAGTATGTTCTAAAGTCTTTCTAGGTAAAGAACAGAGGTGAGGTGGTCCAAAATGAAATGTTAACATTAACATTTACTGAATGTTAACATTAACTGTGACACCCATGTCTATATTCCCACGCTAGGAGCTGGGGTGTTAACTGTGGTTAATAGCTGTGGTATTAAGAAGCTGAGGATGCTTTTTGCTCATGTGAATATTTTCATGGTACGTGACTGTGAGAACTCTGGATTTTGCATTCTTTTGTGAGTGCAGTAATAGGTGTGGTAATTATGTGGCTTCTCTATTCGGCCCTATTCGAAAATTAAAGATTGCGTTTCAAGAAACTGTCACCACAAGAAAACTGTAAAAAGTACTAATGCTTCTGTAGAGATTGAAAGGATGAACTGTTTATGACTTCAAGAGACTGATGAGCAAGTAATGCTGTAAACAGGAATATGATTATTGGAAAAGCTTAGTTCAGAGGGAGAAATACATCTTAAAAATTACATAAGCCAAAAGTCTTCGTTTAAGATCTGCTTTTGGGCATTTGTGATCTGATGTAAAGATGGGTTACATCAGTCTTGAGAGCCCTTAAAAGTTTAGAAATTTGTGGGAGCCTGTGTTTGTATAAAATACAAGTGTTTTAAATGTGGTTCTATATTATCCTACCTGGGTGTGCCTCTCCCAGCCTGGCCAAACTTTGTCCCTTTTATATGTTTCTCCACCCAACAAAGTGCCCAGTGACACATGCCCATGGCAAGTAGGCTGGCATCAACCACAGAACAGCACAGACAGCTGCTTCTCTATCCCAGAACAGGTCTTAGTGGAGGAGTCACAAAGACAAGCAGATTCTCTGGTGAATTTCAGAAATGGTTTCGTTCCTCTTAGTACCCAGCCAAGATGTTTGTGTTTGAAAGTATGGCTGTTGTGTTACTGTGGGCCAGTGTTTCTTTTTCTTTGAGTGCACCAAAAGGAAAATGACCAGTTTGTCACTGGAAGAGCTTCATTCTCACTTAAAACAAAGGTCCTTTCTTATTCCCAACTATTTTACGTTACTTCTATGCTGCCAAAGTAGAAAAAGTAAAAACCAGGATCCATACTTAGTTCCCCTAACAATAATTGTATTGCCATGTGGACATCACACATCTGACCTGAAAAATATAATTCCACATCTGGATTCTGCAGCCAGTAAGGAGCTCTGATGCTCATGTCTTTAGACATCTTTGACAGAAAGGTTTGAAATATGAAGGCAGATCCATCACAAGTCAATGCTTGGGATCAACCCCACATTTAGGTTGGATCTCTTTATAAAGGCATTTCTAAAACTGGAAGAATGGTATGAAGGAAAGAGAAGCCAAAAGGAAAAAAAAAAAAAAAAAAACTGCTGAGGAAAAAAAGCACCTACTCCCAAACCACTAGTTTTTGCTACCTGTAACTCTTCTTTAATAGTGATGATGTTGCAGCTTTTTTGAACAGAAACAGCAGCAGCAGTGTCCAGGACTCAGGTTAATGTGCCAGCTACACATGAATGGTGCACCTTATAAATATACATTTAAGGTCCTTTCATGCATACCACAGCTAACTAACAGCCAGTTCCACCTCAGTGTTTTTCCAATATTGCATTTATGGAGTAGCTTGTAGTAAAGGAAGGCTGGAAATGGCAGTGGTAATGGCAGCAGCAGATGACTTAGCACGTTATTCCATTTCTGCTGCATCTGATTATAAATTCAGGTGGGAGATGTCAAAAAGCCAGAGAAATAAAACTCTCTTGTGTTCATTTTCTCACCCAGAACTCAATGTTTGTCTCATCTGGATTTGCATGGTGGTAGCTTTGTCTCTTGTTTCACCGAGGCTTTGCTCTTTTCCAGGTGCCAGGAGACAACGAGAAGCACTGGAAGCCAGTGTTAGTGGTCTTGACAGAGAAAGACCTCTTAATATATGAGAGCATGCCACGGATGAAGGAAGCCTGGTTCAGCCCTGTGCATACCTACCCCCTGCTCGCCACCAGGTACCTTTGCTTTTTTATCATGACACCTTTCAGGAGCAGTGAGAACAGCTGAGTCAGCCAGGGACAGGTACAGCTGGTACCCAGCTGTAGTCACATTTGAAGTATTGTGGTTGGAGAAGCAGGTTCTTCTTCAGTGGGCTGATGTGCTGAGGTTAACTCCTTTCTTCTCCATTTCGAGTTCTGTCAGAGGCTGACAACCAGGAACTCACTGGGGTTTTGGATGTGGCCACTGGGCCTGGATACAGAGGCAGGAGTGCTGAAAAAGCCGAGAGCACAATCTCCTGAGATTCCTGTCTCAGTGTGCACACGTGTGAGCTTGGCAGAACCACTCCAATTTCCAGCTGCTCCTCCAGGCTGAAAAAAGTGAACTTGTTGAGTTGAACATTCTGGTGTGGCAGTTCTGCACCACCAGTTTGGGCCTTTTGGAGAGTTCCACATGTGATGGAGACATTTTCAGCACAGCTTCTGTTCCTGCTCTAGCAAATTAATTCCTGGCTTTTTTTAGCTTAAAATGGTAAGCTTGGAAGACACATTCTTGAATCTAGGAAATAAACATTTGCATTATTTTGAAGGTATCCATTAACACTAATTCAGAGAGAGCTTTCCCATGGTTGCCTTTATGCAGTGGAAACTGTCTGTGCTTCTTGATGTGAATCTTAATCATGTTTCTCTGCCAGTATGGTCAAAGGGCTTGAGAAAGAGCTGTTGTTCCTTGTTTCGGCCTTGCTACAAGCCTCTATTATACCCTTTTCAATGAGTTCTCATTCAGAAGGGCTGGTTGCCCTGGCCAGAAGCAGTGGGTCTCTTACTGCACTCTCATTAGTTAATTTTTGTTCTCTGTTTCTCCCCAGATGAACGGACATTTTACTGCTAAGTCATTATAGTAAAAAAATAAAAATTGAACTCATGGATTTACACTGATGATTGGTTGTCCCAGTCTACCTACCCATGATGGGGCTTTCAGACTTGCTGAGAAGCCACCTTCTGACTCCCCCTTTGTTACCCTAACATGGGTGAGAGACACCAGCTTTGCAGCTTGCACTCTGCTACACAGTATGGTGCTGGATGCTGACAATTCTAGGTGACAAGTCCCAGCAAAACCTGGGTAAAAGTATTGCAGTCTCTGTCCAGCCATGTCACTATGCCTTAGAGTCTGAGAAGCAATAGCACTCCAGCAGAAGGTAATGCATTTCCTCCTCCTTTTGGGGGGTTTCATTTTTACATGAGCTCAAATCCTCCTTAAAGCGACTGGGTATCTTGAAGTGCACCCTATCCCTTCCTTGGCCACACGTTGTCTTGTGTAAAGACAGCTCCTTGCTGAGTATCACCAGCTCCCACCATCAGTGAGACAGATTTACTGCATCAAACAATCTCAGTCCACATCTTGGGACCTGTTACTTATTTTTTCTCAAGAGGTCCCATTGAGTAGCACACAGACTTGCCTTGGGTAGGGAGGGTCATCGATGTCCTTGACTGATGGGATACCTTCCTGAGTGGAAAACCATTGGTCTTCATGCTGGAGGGGAATGAGAAGTTGCACAGCACATGTGTCAGGCTGCTGAAGGATCTTTACAGACTGAGAAGAAAGCAAGCCAGGATGGTCTGTAAGAAAGCCAGGGTTCAGTTCAGAAAGGACAGGTGCAAAGTTCAGTGCTGGGGAATAATCACTCTGCTGTTTTGGGGTGGAATATGAGCCACAAAGTAGTTGCTCTGCCAGGAAGCACCTGAGCACTGTGATAAAATTGCTTGAATCTAAGGTGTTAATGTTTTTGAGAGGGGAAAACGAAGACAATCATCTTAGGTTATAGCAGAAGTGTTGCATTTTGGGCAGATGTAGTAATCGTCTCTAACTACAGAGAATGAGTAAAGCCTCAGGAGATACTCCATGTTCATGAGAGCCATTGCACTTCCAAAAAGATGCCAGTTAACTGTGGAAGGTCTAGAGGAAAGCATTGCAAATATATAACATAGAAACACTATCTGGAGGGGAATACTTAAGAAACCTTAGTAGCTTAATCTAGAGAAGTCCATGGAAAACATCAATAGTTTTCAGATATGAAGGTAAGATATAAGGAGGACAGGAGAGGATCTTTTCTAGATCCCTCCTGAGCACAACAGGACATAGTTGACTGCACTTGTGGCAGATAACTGGTGAGGTACTGGTTTAGATTCTCTGGGAAAGGTGTGCAATCCTCATCACTGGGGACACTGAAGGATAGGTGACACACAACACAGTTAGCCCTGCTCTGTGAAGGGATGTGCTGGTTGACCTCCTGACAACCATTCCAGCCCTATTTCTGTGATTTTTTTAGTGCTATCACTGAATATAACATATAAAAAGACAGGAGCTATACAGAATTTGGCATTCAGAATGGAGTCACAGTGTGATAAATAAACATATACACATATACAGCAGATTCTGTAAATTCCCTAAATCAGATTCTCTAAATCATTACACCTCCTGTTTTAGATGATTTTGATTAAAACCCTACAGGTCCTGCTTTTATGATCTGCCACAGTGAGTACAGTTATAGCAAAAAAATATGGTTTTCTTTTGGTATTGACTGCTGTGTTCATTCTCAGTCAGTGATTCCCCTCCTCGTGACGAGTTTTTTAATTCCCTCTGAGCATTGATCGGTGCAATTTAGAACTTTTCACCTGGAAAGTTTGCAGAGCACATGTTGTAATCTTAGCTGCTCCCATCTTTCAGATTTTTATGAGTCCTTGGGAAAACATTTTTGCTTAGCTAGTGCATATTTGAAAAGCTGCTGAAACTGGAAAACTTCAGTGCCAGATACTATACAGAGTCATGCTTAATCTACCCAGGACATAATGAGCAGAGAAAATTGGAAAGTGGTAGAAGGATTACCATCTTCTCATAGTCCTTTAACAGCAAAAATTTCATCATGCCCTTGTTTGTTGATAAGTTTGCCTACAACCTATGGATGCAATTAAGACCTAAAAGTATTTTCCAGTCAGTCTTTTCCAGCTTTACATGGAATATAAATAATAGCTCAAATAAAACTGAGATCAGATTTAAGTTGTTCCTTTAAATCTCTGCACGGGGAAGCACAACAGCTGGCACACAGCCCTGATTCTAAGGACCTTTTTGTCATAATCTCTGTTTCAGTGTTTCCTTATGCCTGAATAACAGTGCCTCCCTCTAGCATGGGAATGGGGCTTAAGTAATTAGATCTTGTATGTTTGCAATCAAATTCCATTATCTATCATAGCCAGATATGAAAGGAAGGGAAAAAAAATAAAGCAGCCCGTGTTGGGCTCTGATTAAAGATCAGGTAAGAAGCTTTTGTGTACAGCTGAGATCTGTAACCAGAAAGTATTAAAGCAGTTTGATAGCTAATGACATGGAAAAAATGGGAAAGGAATTTGGGCACTGATTCTTCATCTGGGCAAGTGGGCAGAGGGATAGGCAGAGAGCAGTGGGTACCCTGAGAGCCCCAAGAAGGTGTATGAGGTGCTATGCACATTCTCTGCTTGTCTTCCCAAGACAGTGAGGGGGGCTGTGGATGCCTCCATGCATAGATTTCCAAGGAGTACAGCCATTCCAGGGCAGGTTTCAAATGCTAAATCAGGGTGCTGTGGGAAAGGTCAGATGGCAGTGGTGTTCTAACCAGCAGAGCTGCACGCGTGTTGATGCATTTGTACGTGGTCTCCTCTGAGCTAAATCTCAAGTGAGCAGCTGATGGCTTCCTTTGAATTTCAGTGCTGGTTTCAGTGTCCTTGCTGAAGAGACCATTAGATCTGGCTGTTGCAGTAAATTGTTGAAACTCTTCCCATAACATTAGGATGAGACACAGGTCCCAGCGCATCTCACCCTGCTCCAGCGCTTCATGTTAGACCATACCCATCTTGCTATCCCACATTTGCAAAGAATAAGGTCAAAAAGGTCCCCGAAATATAGCGAGACAAGGGAGAAATGAGAGAGGGTTAGAAGTGTCTCCCTGGCTCCCGGGAGTGTGCCGCGGGTTGCGTTTTCAGCGCCGCGCTCCGTGCGCTCCGTGCGGGGCCGGCCGTGCCCAGCCTTCTCCTGCCCTCTCGCGGCTCCGCCTGTGCCCGCAGCACCCTCCGGAGCTCGGGCTCCCTTCTCGGGCTCCGGTGCTCACAGATTCCCCCAGAAACCTCCACGGAGCAGAGGAACCTTCAAGGGCTTGGGTGAATATTGCCAGAGCCGGGCCCGGGGTGCTTCTTCGGCTCTGGGGTGCAGCACACACGACACACGCTCTCCCCTGCAGTCAGGGTGATGGGAAGCAGGAGGGGAAGCCTTCTGTGAGGTTTCTAAGGCTACTTTTTGCCTTTTAAGGTATCTCTGTGGTCTTTAGGAGAAAACATCTTCTATGAAATGGCCCACATTAATGCAACTTTATTAAAGCATGGGGACCCTTTGATCTGTATCCAAATACATCAGTACTGACAGCTGGTACATAAATACTATCAAATGTCCTCCTTCATGTTTGTCTAGTTCATGTTTAAGTGCATGACTTTCCAAAGCATGATCTGGAATTGCTTGATGGAAAAGCATTTTTAAATAGTGAGACTGGATTTTCAATAATAGGGAGATAATAAGAAAAGGCAAGCAAGAATCAAAGTTCATGTTGGATGTGTTCACCATACTTTAATTTGTAAGGTACATCTTCATTCTATCCATATGCTAAAAAACCTACAATACAGTACTATGGATACAGCATGAAGGTGTGGGGGAGTGGGTGGTGGTGCTGTGTGTTTTGGAAAGAAATCAAACATTGGAACCATCTGTTATGTATTCAGTAACATAAGCAATAGAAAATGATTTTTAGTACAGCTGATGAGCATAAGGGAGATGACCCAGGAAAAAGGTGGAATGGTTTTATTTCTAATTACAAACTTGCTGTGATTTTCCAGGCTGCTTTTTCACAGCCTGGTAGCTGAAGGCAGCATGAGAGCAGTGGCTGTGCCTGTTCCTGCATGACCAGCCAGGGACAGACAGCAGCAGATGTCACTGGAGATTTCAGTTCCCTGATTTCTGCCTTAATTATCAAGATGTAGCTTCCCCTCAGAGTTTGCACCCTCTCACACCAAACGAATGGGAATTAAAATTTTTGGGCTGTCTGTTTGCTATTCAGACCCTGGCTGCAAAATCTGCCTATAGTACAGGTAGGAGGCCCTGAGTATCAGAGCTGAGTGGGGCATTTACTCAGCCTTTCTAGAGGGAAAACAGCCCTTCTTGACCTGCCCAGACAGGGCAGGGCATCTCTGACCAGGATATTCTGTGTTTCACTTCCCAGGAGCTCTAAGGACCATAAAATCAAGGGGGATGCTCAAAATCAAAAGAAAGTTTCTATGAACTTGAGCATGAACAAATTTTGCAAACCTTCTAGTGGGGCATGAAAGAGGGGTGCATGTTTGCCACAATGTGCATCCCAAATGTCAGCACGGACTGTCAGGGAACTGGGGAAAATTTCAGATGCCCTGTGGCTGGTGTTTCAAAAATTGAAAAGCTAAAGTTGTGCTTTTCTTTTATTTTCTGCTTTTTTCTTTTCTACCTAAACATCACTGTTTGGTGGCTTACCCGTGCAGTGTTAGTTAAAAGGCAACTATTCTTGATGATGCAAAACAATAAATTGAGGGTAAATTAGTATTCAGTAGATTAGTTTAATCTAATGTTTTATCCTTTACCACAAGTGTTCTACTACCATGCCACATACTTTATATACTCCTATGAAGTATATTGTTTCCCTATAGAAAGAAAAACAGAAGGCACAAGACAGAAATAAGCTTTTCAGACAAATTTCATTTTGTGATTGCCTCTGAGGGTTGGTCTCTGAATCTCAAGGAATGATGATCTCCCCTGGATTATTCTTTTCAGATGAATCAGCATTGTGTCCCTGAGTGAATTCTTTGTTGACTATGCATACTTTTAGAGGGAAAAAAAAAAAAAAAAACAACATAAGAGGGCAGAATTAAGGAAGAATTAATTTTTATGAGGTATTGATTTTCTCACTCAAAGATCTTCCCTGCAATTTTTGTTTGCCCAGACAAACAAACCTTTCCTGGCCACAGGAGATCAGCTGTTGATGCTGGGCAAAAAAATGTTAATTGCAGACAAATATGAGAGAATTTCAGATTACAAGTAGCTGCAACATTTTGCATTTTCTGGGTTCCTTATGGGAAAAGTAAGTACAAAACAGTACTTTGGCATCTATATATTTTACAGAGCTTCACAGTTTATTCAACAGTATTTATCATTGAATTTGATGACAGATGTTTAAGCTTTAGAGCAAAGTCTGCTTCACTGTGGAAGCTGGATTCAGCTGCCTCATCTGAGTCAGCACTTGTATCTGTGGACCAGATTCCATCACCACAGACCAGTCAAGGACTTCTCTCAGTTCTTCATCCAAAGGAATATTTTGTACAATTCATTAAGTAAATCACCTGTGTGTCCAGCTGCTTCTGTGCTCACTGCCTTGGACCTTCACTCCACTGAGAGGATATAGAGGAGATGCAAGTTCTCATGCTCCCAACCATGTGTATTAGCAATGTGCAGAGCAGAGCTGTGCCTAGGTGGGGATTTTGGTGCAGTGCACTGTTGTGAGAATTTCCTGATCTGTTTCAAATCCAATTGCAGGTTGGTTCATTCTGGCCCAGGAAAAGGCTCACCAAAGTCAGGGGTGGATTTGTCTTTTGCAACCCGTACTGGTACCAGACAAGGGATTGAAACTCATCTGTTCAGGACTGAGACCAGCCGAGACCTCTCGGTGTGGACGAGGAGCGTCGTGCAGGGCTGCCACAACTCTGCAGAGCTCATCACAGAAATCACCACGTGTGAGTAGCACCCACAGCACCATTTCCACACCTCCACACCCTTCCTGTGACACTCGTGCCAGTTCAAGTTCCTTCTGCTAGAGGTGATTTATTTTAAAAATGTGCATGTTTAGGATTCTACTTGTTTAAAATACTGTCAGCTTCTGAGCCAGTTCCAGCTGCTGTGGTACCTGTGTCCAGTAACACACTCACCGTCATGCTGAATTTTGGGTTTGTTTTCAGCATGTTGTTTCAGAAACAAGTAGTGACCATGTAGGCTCGCATGTCACAGAGGTGTGATTGTCATTGGTTTGGCCAGAAGCCCACAGAAAAGAGCATTTTTCTGAGATTCAGGAAGCTCTTGCAAGCCTAGCAGGAGTTTCTCCTGCAGAGGAAGGAGTCAGAAGAGGACTGGCACATTCACAAGTATGAATCGGTCATTTATTCACCCAGCTCTACACACTAGAGAGTAAAAAAAACACAAACCAGTCTAATAACCACATTTTGACAGGTAGTAATTTCCTTCCCTGAACATCAGGGTGTCACTTGTCAGCATTTCTGTACATGCAAAATCGATTGGAATAAAAGTACTTGGCTGCAGATGCTCTGGAGTGATGCCTTGTTTGGCCAGGTACCTGCAAGTCTGGGGTGGCTCTGGGGTTTGAGGCTGGGCCTTTCTCTTGAGTGCCCCCAGGCTTTGCAATCCTCCCCTGCTAGTCCTACAACTGGCAGGGCTGTTAATGTTGAATTTTATCTTCTCTCATTTCCTAAAAATGTGGAAATTTGGCAGGAGCCAAAGCACAAATCCAGCCATGCCAAAGGGCAGTTTCTTGTTTCTCAAAGCTCAGGTAGAGCCATGTGTCTGCTTGTCATCTGCCAGGTCCCAGTCCCCACAGGGAGCTCAGGATGCTCTCTGAGGACCTCTGATGTGCAAACCAGCCAGAGAGCAGGAACCAACTTGAGAACAGGTTCATCTCCTTGGTACTGTGACATAGATGCCATTCTTTCCAAAAGAAGAAGGCCATCAGCCCCTTCTTTTATCACAGTGCTTTTATCCCACTGCTAAGGATCCTTCTTTGGTAGAATTGTTCCAAGAAAGTGATGGAACAGTGAATTTGGGATGCAAACTCCAAAACTCTTCATTCTTTAATTTGGATCATGGCCTCTGTTTCAGAGCTGAGGGGAAGATGTAGACTTTCTGCTGCAGTAGCTATTATACACAATTATCTGGGGCATTTTTCAATTACCATGACTTTAATGAGGACTCAGGAGTGTCTTCATCTTTGTCAAAATACTTTAGGGAAACCCTTTACAGCTCCTAATTTTCTCATGCATTTTTTGCTGTGTTTATTGATTCTGGCTGTGTCTGTCAGATGCAAGAAGAGTAGTTTTGACTTTGTCAAGGTTTGGAAGGAGGAAACACCAGTTGGAGCCTTCTTAAACTTCAGTACACTGGTTTTTGTCAGCATGTAGATGTATGATGCGTCATGAAGAACTGCTTTTAAGAATGTGAGAGACTAAATTTTGATTTCTTCTCCAGCTTGCACATACAAAAGCCAGGAGTGCCGCTTGACCATCCATTATGAACATGGATTCTCCCTTACAACTGAACCACAAGATGGTGCCTTCTCCAAGATAATTGCACAATATCCCTACGAAAAACTGAAAATGTCCTCAGATGATGGGATAAGGATGCTTTATTTAGACTTTGGAGAAAAAGATGGAGAAATTGTAAGTACTGCATTTAGCAAAGGGATACGTTACCAGCTCTTTGGTTGTCCTGCAGGCTGTGGGGGTGGAGAAGCACTACTGGAAGTTGGACTAGTTGTGCACTGTAGGCTACTTCCAACTGAAATACTTTATTCCATTCTGTTCCATTCTAACAGTTAGCCAGTGCCATGTTCCAGTATGAGTATTAAGACACTGTGCTTTATAGCACAGCATGACGATCAGGCATTAGAAGGAGATAAACTAAAAAGACAGTTAAAATTGTAAAACCATACAAAGAGAGATGAAAGAGTTGTCATATTTAAGAACAAACTGTACCTCTAAATAGCTAGATGTTAAAATTTTTGTATGTATCCATTTCACTTTTTTAAAATAATTGAGGGTGAAAGAACTTAAGAATGAGAATTTATTAATTCCAATGTACACATAGGGACTTCATGTTATGACAACAAGTTATGTTTTAGGTGTTTTTGAACATGCAGTTGCTAAAAAAAAAAAGCTACAGATGTTGTGCAAACTGTCTGTGTAGGCCTCTAAGCTGTCACAATGCCTAAAAATACGGGGTATATTCCAATAAGCAGTTTAAATCCATTAATTATTAATGTAAACACAGTATTTCCTCCCAGATTTTTTCAGCAGTTCCTAAACATGGTGGGTGCTTAAATCTAAACATCATCTCTGTTAACATATACTCTGCAAGCTGCTGATTGTCAGGCTTTTGGAGGGGATTTCTTACTAGCTGTCAATAAAGTTGATTCATGACTGCTGGAAAGGTGTTACGAACAAATGTTTGAGATTGCTTAAAAAATCACCAGCAAGGATATCAGCAAAAACCAGATTTAATATTAAACAACTGCATGACAGAGTTCATTGGCAAGATTCACTCTACTGCCTACAGGACAATTAAGGTACACAAAGGAAACAAAGCAGCAACAAAACCAGGCAATCAAAATCCAAGCAATCAAAACAGAAATGAACAGAACTGTCTATGGGGCTTGCGTGTGTGTGTTAAGGTATGCGTATCAAAAGGATAGTGATGGTGAGGATCAAAAGGAACACGGTCTAAAAAACTAACAGCACTCAAACTTAACTTATATCTTAAACCTCATAATTGAACAAAGGAATATACCTTATACCTAACTTAACTTATAACTTAACAATTCAACAGAGGAATAACAGCATTTAACACAACTTATGACTTCAAAGTTGAACTTAGCTACTCAATAGAAGAACGACACTCAGCAGGATTTAACTTAGCTTACAACTTATGACTTAACCTTACTTACAGGCCTAACATACCAAGATGTCTAAGGTTCTTAAACATCTAATAAAACACCATTTCTCCCAATTTGCCAAAGCATATACACAAGTGCATGCACACAGACAGAAAGAGTCAGTGCAAGCAGGGTACCTATGAAAAATTCCCTCAGAGGTCAGGGAAACATTCACTTTGGATGCTGTTTTATCTCCCGACGGGAGAAGGGTCAGGCCCCGAGGAGCGAGGGTGCCATCCCAGGACTCTTGGTTTGGTGATCTCCACGTACAGCAGCGCTGAGAGCTGGCTCTGAGAGGCCCTGCTCAGAGAGAGGTGCTGCTCACAGCCTGCTGCAGCTCAGGGGAGCTCAAAGGGTTTCATTTTGGACAGGTGGTTATAGGGTCACAAGAGAGTCGCCTTTAGTCATACAATGTTTCATGCTGGCCACAGTTTGGGTTGGCACTTTCTTTGGAAGTGTCAGAGCAGGAATGTTGTGCCATTCAGGCAAGGAAAATAGTTTCCAAGGTTGTTCATAAGGAAAACAGGAACTCCTTAAACAGCAGTAGTTCCTGGGAGCAGACAAGTGTTTCTGATAAGCTCAAGAAGAGCTGAGCCCATGTGCTGTTTGTCAAGGCTGAGGCTTAACAAGCGTTTCTCAGATTGCAGTGCAGCCTGGAAAAAGGAGGAAGCAGGGCAGAATGCACCACCATGAAAGAAAAACATGGGTTTTTTTGATGTGACCCTGTTGTTGGGCCTCTGCACACTGACAAGTGTGTGGGGAGATCATCTGAACCTTTGTTCTCATCTGGAGAACAAAGTCTGAGTTCAGTCTCACTGCTGGCTGAGAGAGCAGAGGAGCAGCTGTGCAGCACCGACTGGAGGTACTTCAGCTGCCCCAACAGCAGATGCACTGGGCATCAGACAGAGCAGTCTCACCACCATCCCAGGCAGAAATGGTAAAAAAAGATGGAGTTGAGGCTCTTGGAAAACTGCTCTCAGCATCTGACTCAGTTTTCTGCTGCTCACCCAGGTGGATACAAGGCCAGAGGCACCAGGATCTCACCTGCTTCCAAGATGCTTATTAGTTTTAGTAACCTAAATATTTGCAGCCGAATGCAAAGGAAAACCAATATGATGTAGAGAAGGGTTGCTGTTAATAGGAGCCTGTTCAAAATAACAGACAGCAGTTTCAGTACTCAGTAAATTATTTCTTGTTTGAGCTATAATTCTCAGCTTGATTTTTTTTTTTTCTGTGCTTTCAGCAACTGGACCTTCATTCCTGTCCAAAACCAATTGTTTTCATCATTCATTCCTTCCTATCAGCAAAGATCACAAGGCTGGGCTTGGTGGCATAAGTGGGATCCATCTGTTTCTTCAAAGAGAGAAGGGATAACCACACTAATCTGAAGTACAGTGAACAGCAGCAACCTGTCCCAGCTGGCAGCAGACACCAGCCTGGGACTCAGGACTGGGCATTGGTCACTTCTGCAGTCCTCCAAGGCCCAAGTTTCATTTTGACCAGCTAAAGAGATGGCATGACAAGGAAAATGGGGGATTTCATTGTAAATAATGGGATTTTAAAATCTCATATGAGACCATAAAAGCGTGTAGTACCAGACATGTAAACGTTTCAGAATCATAAATTGTGCCTATTTCCATGTACTTGTCTATATAAAGTAAAGGGCTATGCAGGCAAGAGCTCTTGTTGATTGTGATGCAAGCCAAGTTTCGTTGGGGAGAAATCCTCTAAAGATTGTTCCATCACCTGAAAGTAAAAGGTTCTTTCAGTTATAATCTGTGCACCTCTTACAGAAGGTTTTTATTTTGGAGCATTGCCAGAACCTTGCATGAATACCCAGCAGAACCTGCAAATACACACCTTTGAGTTGGACACCCTGAAGCAATCCAGCTGTGGTCAGGTAACAGCTGGAGGTCCCTGCCAGGGGCAGTTTCATATCAAGCAGTAACCACACGTCAGCCACATTCCTAGGGATGGAGCCAAAGCAGGACCAGCCATAGGGATGTTAGGGCACTGGCAGGAGTGTCCTTTGTTAATGAACATATTTTTATAGTGACTTCCCAGAATAGCTTAATAAGTTTCTGGGAGCCCCAGCTCAGGTAAAAGTTACCTGAATCCATTCTGAGGCATGATGATGCTTCTGCCAGCATATCTCCATGGCAGTTTTCCAGTGGAAAGCCATACTAAGATTCTGTCCTATCCCTGCTAAGTCACTCCCTTTGCTCAGACATGGCTGGTTGTGTGGTCTTCATAGAAGAACAAACATAGGGAAGGAAGAAGATTTGATTTGATGAGTTTTTGAAAAATTTATTGAAGTGGCTCCACAACAGAGAGAAACATACACCAGGGCAGGAACACGAGCTGCACTCCTTGACATGGAACTGCTCCTATGGGTATGACTTGGCAAAACCAAATTTCTTGCTGGGGAAAAACAAGATGTTCATCTCCATGCCCACAACTTACTGGTGACTGTTTTGCACCACAGCTCACTGTTGTGACTCAAAACATGATTCACTGAGTTTCAGCCTTATTCACAGCTACCTGAGCAGCAAAAAGCAGGAAGGAACACTGACCTTCAGCACCAGAGAGGGATCCACAGCTTACACCTGGAAGTAATAAACTGGCATCATGTCATCTGGTGGGAAGAAGCAAAACAGGGATGCCACTTATGTTCTTCCTTTGTAAAAAGAACAGCTTCAGACAGGGGTAGGGTTTAGTCTGCTTTTAGAGTTTTGCCCTAAAGTCACACTTTGAAGGACAGGAAGTAATATACAGTAATGTACAGGTAGCAATATTCAGTGTTTGTGGATGTTAAATTTTCATATCACAACATTTCTTTTATTTCTAAGAAAGCACATAGATTTCAACTTAGCATCACTTGGCTGGTGAAGGGGAAAATTAAAAGCACATTTTGGCTCCATGGTGGTTTTAAGCTGTTTGAGAATTAAGCATAAGTCATGCTGTCTGTTCACAACATGAACATGGTGATTTCCATAGGTATCTTAACCATCAAAACCAACTAAAATATTAGGATGATGGGCTGAATTGATAAATAAAATATTCATTGAAGAACAGCTCAGTGCCCCATTGGAAGAGCAGCCCCAGTCCCAGCACCTCTCACCAGTCAAAGGCATGCCAGGAAGGGATCCACCCAGCTCTGCACTTTTGTTTTATTGTCATGGTACTTGCACTTAAAAATTAATTCCTTGTATAAATTAACAAGGTAGGAGGTAACGTTACATAACTTACCAGTAACTTCCAAATGAACATTTCTCATTTAGTGACCACTGCCATTCACACAACTTTCTGTGGCAGTTATTTGGGACTCCTTGATCTTGGAAGCTTCTAGGAGAGATCCGGGAAGCTGAGAGCAGTCGGTACGCAGGGGTCAGGGCTCTGAGGAGGAGCTCCTGTCACCTCATCAAGCAAACTGTTGTGTGAAGTCTTCAAAAACCAGTTCAGGATATCTTTATTGCTGTTCCAAAGTATAACTTAAAAATTTGGAGACAAGCTCCTATAAAAGTTCCAGAGGTTGAAGTGAAAACTTGCATTCTGGGGGGGTAGGTTAAATACATATGTAAACTGTACTGCACTATTTCCTTCTTCCTTTTAACACAAATCACTGGAATGTTATATACCTAACATGTATGTGCATTGTAAATATTACAAATTCCTATACTAGTGCCAACAATTAAGTGACACAAAATGTAATCTAAGGTGCTCAGTACTATATGAAGTCTAAGTGAATAACTAAGCAGTTTGCAAAGAAAATTCCTATTATATATATTTATAGAAAAAAATGATAATTACAGAATCTATTTCTTCATTTTCAGATTTTGAACTGATTCATATTTGGATGGGATAGACAAATGAAATATGAACCTACTCCACATTTATAAGAGTATAGTGAATATTTATATTTTAGAGGAAAAGAATATATTTAATAAAGTCATTTATTGGATTTTTGTGAGGTGAGCTTACTTTGTATCCAGACAAACTATCTGGAAGGCTGTCCTTTGGTTTTGGGCTGGGAGAAATATATTTAAATTTCAGTGCTTCTGTTAAAAATTCTGTTACTTGAGAGAACTGTTAATTGCATTGGTGAAATGAATTGAAAACTTTAAATTAAAAAAAAATAAACAACAACCTGAAATCCCACAGGGATGTTTTAGGGAAGGTCATTCAGACATCTTTCTGAAGTTGCAATGCTTTCTCTGTTGCTTATACTGGACTAGGTGGTAACAGAAGACTTATAAAAAATTAAGAAAAAGCAGAAATTTCTGCTCAAGCTTCTGCATTCAAGGACTGAGGCCAAGATGTGCCTTTTTTCTCTTATGAATGGTTATGGGAAAAGAGTTTTTTTTCTCCTTTGATTTAATTCTTAACTTAGTGGCCCAAATAGAAAAGCTAACTGTGGGAATTCAAGCCTTTTCTTTCAGTCTGACCCAAGCTATGACAGAACAGTCTAATGGAAAGCCTAAAAAGGGATATACCAGAGTTTCACTCTTTTCACAAAATAATGACTATGAATGGAATGGTTTTATCAAAAAGTTTGTATAGAAGCTTCACCATGAGAAACATTGGGATACATATCAGAGCAAAAATGTTACTGGAAAAATGTGATCTAAGGTGTTTGTTAAAAAAAAAAAAAATAAAGCTGATCTGATTGTGTTCAGGGAATCATAGTGGTGTTTCTAATAGTCCTGCCCTGCAAATGGAACCAGCATCTCAAGGCACATCAGAAATCAGAACAAGACTCTTGACATGCTACCAAGCAAATCACCACCACAAACACCATGAGAATTTGCAAATTTTGCAAATAATTTTTTGCAAATAACAAAACAAGTGTTTTGATTTTGCGGAGTGTTAGAATTTCTTCCTCCCACAGGACATGGCAGCACACTCCATCCAGCACTTTGCATTGGGAAGCTCAGCTGACTTGAAGGGGAGATTGATCTTATTTCCACCCAAAAGCATTCTCAGTGTCCTCTTACCCATGCTTAAAAGTTAATTGGAGCTTCTTTGGTTTCAGTGGAAGCAGTATCAGAGCCTAAAGAAATTATGTGCTGCAGATCATTATACTGGCATTGATTTCTAAATTTATGATGTTTTCCATAAATATGAAACTAGCAGATTGATAGCTATTTACTGAGTCTATTTACTATATAGAGAGACCATTAATATAGTATATATTACATATTTATATATATACACATGCTGTGTATATTATGGACCTTTTTTAATTCAGTGGTGACTTTGATTTTAAAGAACATATATTAATAATATGCTCACAAAATTTTGAGAAACTCAGCCTGCTTGCTATAAGTGAACCCCCAGACTAACCAGGGCAAAAATTTAATTTAAAAGAATGAGGAGAAAAACATTTCAATTATTTAACAAAGATGATAACCTCCTGTTGAACAAAATCACCTGCTTTTCCCACATGGGATTAGCTTTTCATTTTTTTTCGTTCATCAGAATTTCTATGCTTGTTTAAATAATTAGAGGCATTAGAAAACAAATTGAGAAGACAAATTCCAAGGGAGAACTGTGAATTGGGACAAAGAAGTTTGTGAATTTGGACAAGCATTAGTACCCAAGCAAAGTTCTGTGGCACCCCAGTGATATTAATCATGTAATTGCTGTAATATTACAAATAATCATATCACCATGTAATTGCAACTACATCAGTGCTGTCTTACCCCAGTCCTGTGGGGAATATAAGCACATAACATGGATGGATGGTGTTCTTATACATAAAATACATAATGTTATTATATTACACTATGTTATGTGCTTTTTATATAGGATGGATGGATGATGGGTAAACCAGAAATGTGTACTGGTGAATATGACTTATATCCTGCCTTGCAAAAAAGATGAAAGCAAGCACCCAAAATATGCATAACACAGACTGGATTTGGGGATCAACAGCCACAAACAAGAAAATAATTCGAAGTTCAGAGGCAAAGGATGATGTTACATTCTGCATCACTGAAGTTACAGCACATCACCTGAGCTGCAGGAACTCTCAGTGTGGGGTTTTGGAACTACAACAGATGTAAAATAATTTGATTTAGTGCTGTTACAGTGGACCAGGTCAGATTGTGGCCTGCTTTTTGTAGGTTAAGAGCATGGACAGGGAGACTTATCACAGCTCAAATGGGGCACACTGCCATTAAGCCACAATAATATAACAGCCACCACTTGCCCTAAAAAGCCACCAACACAAAGAGCAAATGAGACATGGGTAGCAATGTATTAGTTCTGCACTGGGAATTGTGCAAAAAACCAATACATCAAAATGCTTGTTTTCCTAACTGCTTTCCTGCCAATTATTTCAGGCTAGCTTTTGAGTCTACAGAATTAATTAAACCAATAACCATTGAGTTCTACTTGAAGTACAAGAAAACCAGTTCAAAGTATTAATTACTTTCCTGAAGATATTTTCTTTGTTCATGGCAGCTAGCCTCAAGAATTTATGAAATGTAGAGCTTCTGTACTTTTACTTATCAACTTATGTATTATTATTAACTACAAAGTTTTTCTAATTACAAATATATAAACTTCCCAAAATTAAGTAGAGCATACAAGTTTTAGTGGCTTGCTTTAGTATTCAGACAAAAGTAGCAGCATTCAGACTGAAGAGGTAAGGCTACAGCTTACAGCTTTTCTCTCTCTGGAAGTAGAGACTTTCTTGATTCACTATAAGATGTTAAGAAAGGTTAATGTCTTGATTACTTTCTTGTTTTCTATATTGAATGCAAAGAAATGTGAGCCATACACAGTAATCATTACATTGGAGCAATTTTGTGTGTGCACTTATTAAATGATTATTTAAATATCTCTCTTCATTGCCTTTCTATTTTACCAAATCACTAAAACGGGGATGCTGTGGGTGTGTGGCATTCTGCAGACAGATGTAATCCATCTCCCAAATAGTTATGCTTGTCCTGGGCTTAGATGCACACAGGACTCACTGGAGCCCACTGTCACAGAACAACTTCTGAGCTCTCCTACTGCAGCTCAGTTAAACCAAGTACACACCCACCCAGAAAAGGTCCTGTACAGGTCAGGACAATGGTAAACTTGGGAACAAAGGGACAGAACAGTTTAACTCAAGATCCTGTTAGACATGAAAAACCTCCTTAGGGCTCAGCTTTACACCAAATACAATCAAGCAAACAAGAACATCACAAAATCAGAAAGGCTCTTTAGAGAAAGCATAGATTTACAGTATTAACTTAAACCTCCAAATGGTTTAGTTTGATTACTTTTCTACAACATTATGCTTCATTTGTATTGCTTAATTTATTTTCCTACCAAGATACTATAGCAAACAATAGCCCTGCATCTCTATCAGTTTTAATCCCATTGATTTATATGATAAATAGGAAATCCTTAATACAGAAAGCTTAGTAGGAACTTCTCATCTCAACAAAAAACTAACTTTAATAATTACATTAATCCCAGTCAGGTACATACCAGAGACTTAAACAGAGGCCAAATTAAGTATTTTACTCTGTTTGCAAAAAAGCTATAAACTCTTTTTTTCCCTTGCATTTCAGCATAGCACACCAGCTCTTTTCCAGCTCTCACCATCCTCATTACCACTATGGCTTTGATTTTCTCCTCTTCCAGGAAAAGAAATCTCAGACCTCTACTTAGATATTTTTCTAAGGTATGTTACAAAGAGCATGCAGGAAATTATACTGAAAATTCAGCTTTTAAAACAAAGAAATTTTCTTTAATGGGACCTTGCATCAAGTTTCAAGCCATGCTTTTTTTCTTCCTTATATTACAACACAGACATAACTATGATTCAAATTCAGATTATGTTTGTTTTCACCTGCAGAAAAGGAACTGTTCTTAATTACTGTATAAAATGTTAATGGTCGATGCTGTAAACAGCTGTTTATACCAGAGCCAGCTGTAGTCAGTAGAAGAGAGATTGTCACACAAAAAAGTAAAACAGAGTAGTTATCAAAATTAAATACGTGGGGTTTTTTATTCATATAAAAACCAAATACACTGGTTGAAAAATATACAAAGCTTTATAAACCAAGTCAAGCTATATCCCTTTTAACAAACATAATAAATATACATATAAAATACAACCTCTTTTCATTTGAGTAAAAAAAAATTAAAAACTTTCAGGATAAAATTTCCAACATTGCTCCAGTGCTTGAAGAGTGAGTTTATATAATTACACTGACAAAGTCCTCCCTGTGTGCAGATCTGTGTGTGCACTGGGCAGTGTAATCCTCCTCTAGTCACAAGTGCTCTTCTCCACAGCTCCTGGGAAGGTGTGAATAGAATCCACACAGTGCTTCTACTTGGCAGTCTTCTCCAAAACCCATTCAATCACCTGGGCAAATAAATGGGAAGCAAACTATTTACATAACTCCTGCTTTTGAATGCAAATTAAGAGCATCTCACAGACTTCATCAATTCTTTCTTTAGTTCTCTCTCACCATCTGTGTGGTATTTACTATACAGGATTTAAAAGCAAACTACACGAGAGGAGAAAGTATTAATAAATTGAGCAGAAACAGCACTACCCTAGAATTGTATTCAATCTTACAGAATGCTTTGTCTTTAGGAGAAGACATTTTTAGAACCCCTGAATTTAAATATTTCACCCATTCTTTCCATATACCAGCAAGAAGGTGCACATAATGCCATACAGCACATACTTCCAGCAATAAAAGTTCCTAATGCCAAAGAATAAAGGATAATTTGCTGTATCCACTTCTGTATCCACCACCATTAGCACTGCTGCTTTCCAAACAGGCCACTGTTGTTCAGACCACTGACTAGTCCTTGGCAATTATATTTTTGTAAAGTAATTTCAAAATACTCTCTAATACAGGGAGACATAAGCACTTTAGCACCAATTTTAATGCCTTTTGCCAACAGCAAATGTACAAAAAACTACCAATTTTCTGCCCAGACAAATATGGAGGTGAGAAGCAGTGTATCAGCACAATAGTCCAGTTCAACACCAAACATCACCTTGCAGTTTTTGAAACCTTATCCATGCAAAGCAATCCACAAAGGAATAGAGCACAGAACACAGCAAATACTGCTCTCATAGATTAAGTTCTGTGGGGATCTAGCAGCTTTCCTGAGAGCGTGTTCTATTACTTACCTACTTCAGTTCAAATTCTTCCATTTATGATTATGAAAACACTACTGTAATTATGTATGATATTTTTCCTTTTTTTTTTTCCCCTCCCAAATCATGGAGTCAGTTCAGTGTATGTCTCACAACTTAAATCAGAGTTACTTAATTTCTGGAGGAATACTGACTTCTGTCATTTGCTCTGTGCTGCTGTTCATGTAAGGGCCACATTACACATGAATAACCTGACCTGATATCCCTTGTGCTTACAGTTGCTCACAAGCCTAAAATTACTGATTTTCATTGCTTCCTTTAAAATACTATTTCCTTTTATAGACCTTTATTACTTCCTAACCTTTGAAAAGTTATTTCCTTCAACACAAGAAAATAAGAATTCCCTAATGAGCCTAATTAAAGAAAAACCTCATCTTTTTTATTTTGTTTCAGTGATGTAGTGACATTTACTGTCTTCCATTTCTCACTGTGGCACATCATCTCGGCAGCTGTAACTAAAATACCATCCAAAACCTGGAAATTTTGGCTTGGGACTACTGACTGAGAGAGAGTTTGTGTGAGATCAGAGTGAATCGAGACCCACAGCCGAGGGTATGCACCTCTCATCTCTTAAAGCTGTGGACTAAAACATCCTCTGGCCAAGGTGCCTCAGCAACATTTAGCCTTGCCTATGTACAGGAACAAATAAACACATGGTCTTTCTTACCTGTTTAGCATTGCTATTTGCTGTTTTCTTCATTTCATCAAGAAGTCCTCTAGAAGTTTTAAGGTCCTAAATATGAAACAAAAAAGCCACAGAAGTCAGCAAACTCATATGGTCACTCTCATTTGGGTTGTAAGAGCCCTAATAACCAGGGCGGGTTAAACTTTTATCACCTTGTTCAGAACAACAGAATTCTTTGACTTTGCTTTTTTAATTAAAAAAAGGACAATAATTTAAATCTATTCCAACGGGTTGCAGGTTTCCTTACAGCAGGCCAAACCTAGTACTCAATTATGACAGAGTTGTTCTAACCTTCTGCACATTTCTGCACCATTTCCAGAACATTTTTCTTCAATGATATTCAAAGTTCTTACAGCCTTGACTGAAATCCTATTTCTATGTAAACATGGAAACCAGCTGTGAGCTTACCCTGTAACACAGAGTTCTGGCAAAGAACAGAGAAGTGGACATCAGAAAAGAAAATGAGTGCAGAAAAGGGAAAAATCAAGAATGGCTTTTCTGTTTTGCAGTCCATTTAATGAGTCCAACCTAATCCACTCTTTTAAACAAAGCAAGAACAAAACTTTGCCTGAAGAGAAAGACAATTCTTTTAATACTTGTCTCCAGAGGAAAGTGATACCTATGCTACCATTCATTTGAATTACGCAGCACACAAAAAGATTCAAAGGACTCCCACAGACTTGGAGCTGCAAGACAGTTCAGAACAAAATCCTGTGTTAAAATCTCTCTTCAGAAAGTACAGGATCACTGCCATATTCTTCCTTTTCCTTTTCTACTTTGAATCGAAGCACAAACCCTGATTTGCTCTTCTCACACATCCCCATGTGCAGCCCTTTCTGATTTTGGATTAGGAGATCTTCCTTCAGGCCGTATTTCAGGGAGATTTTGGGAGCACTTACAGAATGACTGCACAACTGCAGTCATTGGTGCTTATCAGCAAGATGTTCTGATTGTGTAAGTATCCAGTCCTGTTCAACTTTCATTTAGCTTAAAGCCCCATTACTGAAGTTGATTAAACTGAGCTGGTTCACCCTTAGTGGTAGGTTATACACATGCAAATGAACAGAACAGCAACTCAGCTTGTGAGCAATAGCTTTTAATCACTCCATATTGTAATTAACTAGATTTTGTGCTCAGACCAAGTAACACGGGCTTCAGCAATTTCTGAGTCAGTTCTGTAAGCTACTTATTGAGCCAACAACCTCAGAAGAGGGAGAAGCTGAGCTGTCACAGCTACAGCTGGAGGATACTCTGCTGCTTCCTCAGCTGTTGCAGCTCTAAGAGTGACCTGACCTAACAGGCCCATGCCTTAGGTTAGTATCACCCTATGTATAAAAGGCCACTGCTTTAGAAGGTTTTAAAACAAGCAAAACACCACCAAAATGACTGTAAAACTACCTTCTACATTTGTCAAAAGTCCAAAGGTTTCTCCACACAATCTACACGTTAGTAACACACCACTGGGTCTCAGCTTAATAAACTGAATATCCCACATGCTATCTCAAGTTTTATTCAGGAGTGGCTTCACTTAACTAAGAATAAAGAACAGTAAGAGTGTGTCTTCTAGTTACCTTTAAGTAGAATTTTGATATCTCAAATAGACGCTGGCTGCATGATGCAAAGCACTTATGGTCCTCTGCAATTCCATGTTTTTGAAGAGTCTTAGCAACCACCTCCTTCAGCATCTTGGAAACAGAAGAAACACATTCAGAAGTTCATCCCAACTATTGACACAAAAAATTGTCCAAGTGAAGCAATAAAGTCCAAAACAGAAAACCTGATCTTTTGTGATCTTGCCTGTCTTTAATCCTGACAAAGGTGATCAGCTCACTGCCTGAATTTGAGCAGATTTATTTAACAATCTATTTCCATTTCCTTTTTNATATCTATATAAAAATATCACGTTTTGCTATACTGATATTCCCTTGTGTTGCATACATATTAAATGTATGTGATGCATACATATTAAAAAAAATTAAAAACCTGACACTAAAGTCTCACTAGAAAATTTCCTCTGACATTCTTGACATCAGAGATGTTTAAACTCTGCTGTAGGTCAGAATGACTCATACCATTTATGCTTCTTTGGACCATTCCAACTTGCCTTTGAGAGTACATTAACATTCTTGCAGTGTTCTCCTTGTACCCCGGGATTAACTTCAAGTTAGTATCACCAAGCCAGAAACAGTTTTGTGTATTGTATTTTAGAAGAGACATTCCTAATATGCACAGATATTAATTAAACATTATTCTACAAAATTATTTAACCGCTATCTCAATTTATGGATTTATAGAACTACTGGAATCTCTTTATTCTCAGAATAGTCTATTCCTCCACAATGCCTTTGACTTTTCCAGCACATATATCTCTTTGGTGCCTTTAGGTTTTGTATTAATCATCTATATTTCTTAATTCCTATTAACTGATATTAATTTCCACCTTTTTTTATTCCTCGTTATCTCTCTCAGCTTTCATTCTCTGGGCATGATAAAATTTCCTTTACACACTTTTTCAGCCTTTGCTTCTGCAGCTCTCTCCTCAGAGCCTTCAGGATTCACGTACAAAAGTGAACAGAATGAAATTCCGTAACAAATACAGATAAAAACAGTTCACCTTGAGCTAAAAAAATTTTACAAATCAAGTCCCATGGAAAGAAGTTAAACAGCTGCTTGATCACGAAGACAAGAAGGAAGATTTTTACCCTTGTGTGTTTCTGGGATCTCGATTCCTTCCCTGGCTTTGAGGCCTCAGGCTCTGCAGCTGAGCCAGCCTTGGCGCTCGCTCCGGGGGCTTGGCCGGGCGGTTTCGGAGGCACCGCAGCCACAGAAATGGATCTCCCAGAGCCTTTCCTTGGCACAGCAGCTGCACACTGGCTCCTGCTGCTTCCACTTGCCTGAGACAGGAGGGAGTCTGTACTCTCAGATTTGGTTAGCCTAGAAAGAATAATTAAGAAAAACAATAAAAACTTTCAGGATTTGTACTGACTCTAAGTGCCATTGTTTCTGCTCTAGAGAATGCTGCTTTAGAACAGTAAGTACTGAGCATTCCTGCAAACCACATCTGAAAACAGCACACAGGAAGGCAGGATTCTAGTCTGTAAAATTTTTTGTATTAGAATAACACTCTGCTGACTGGAATGGGCTCTGATATGTGGACCCATTGCACCTCCAATTAAAAAGGTCTAGAAACAAATTGAATAAATCAGTTAACTAAGAAAATAAAACTCTTGGGAAGAGAATTGACCTCCAGTCTTAGGATAAGACAAAACTTCTTGAAACTATCTCATTCCTTTTGGCCCTGTAGGAATGTCACAACTCATCTTTAACTACAGGAATTTGGGCATTATAATTCTATGGGAACATTGTAATCCTTGATCCTTCAACTGTAAGAGCATTAGTAATTTCAAACTCCAATTTACAAAATGTTAAGTATAATCACATCTTTTCTAACTATTCGGTAAGCAGCAAAAAGATATACATTTTTCTAAAACCAGACCTCTGTTAAAGGCTTATTGTGATTAGAATGCAAAGGGTATCAAACTGAAATAAGGAAGAAGTGAAATATTACATTAAAAAAGTGAATTTGGAAATAGTGTTACCTAGCAGCTATTTTTCAGCTATAGAGTTTGCATCTTCAGAGTGAGGACATGGTACAAAGGGAAATCTTAAAAACTAAACTTCCAGAAAAGACTTTAATAAACAAGGCTGACAATAAGATTGAATTTTGGTAGGTCATCTTATGCCAGCAGTCCTTTGGATTAGAAATTCAATTATTCTGTTTGTACAATCCTTGGCTCTCTAAACCTTTAGTTGTTTATTCATAGTGCAGGAGCAGTGACTGTTTCAGTCCTAGATGAGACTATCTGTCATCTTTTCAAAGGCACTTGAGACTGCAAGATACAACCCCAAATCTGTTAAATAAAGTGTGCCTGTGCTGCATGGTTTTGATTAATCCAATGCCATCGATGAGAGATCACACTTGAGAAAAAAAAATGAACCTACAGAAGAGGATTAAACAACTAGCACATTTGTCTAGATAGCTTCACTAAAACATTTTGAGATGAAAGAAAAGATGCAGTTCACAAGAGACTACAGAAACATTTCATGCTAAAGATTCATTTTATTCAGTGCATTACCTTTTCTTGGGATAAAAGTAATCCAGGTCTTTTGATCTGTGTTTTAGCCTTGATGTCTCTGTTTTGAATTCGCTTTGTAAAGCCTCTCCATCAGGGACACTTCCAGGCTCTGACAAGACTGCAGGAGATGGGAGAGGGCTCAAGACAAGTGGCACAGGGCAGCACTCTTTGGTGCACGTAGTCTGAGTTTCATAGCGAATAAGACGAGTTTGAAGTTCAGCATATCCCATATCTCTCTCCAAGGCTCTTCTGTTATCTAGACAATATCTAAAATTGAAATTGGGTGAGAAACCTGTGAGAGAAAGTCTCTGCTTTATTACAATCAGAAAAACTTACTTTTGACAGTCATGTGAACTCCAAAACTTTTTGTTTGTTTGTTTGAACTGGTGCACTGCTCTGAAAGACAACTTTTAACAGCCCAGTAAATCAATACTCGCCTGATGGATTTTGCTTATACTCAAGTCCAACTCCAACAAAGAAGCTGAATTATATACTATTTGTAACTCTTTATTCTGTTCTTATAAGATTTCCATGGACATTAGCAGAATTTTTTCCTTTAACAATCTCTGAAATGCAACTTATAACTTTGAGATAAACACTGCTGCAGGAGAGATTAATATTTTTAAGTACTAAAAATACAATAAAAGTACCACCAATCAAGCACAAGCTTCCTATTGACTACAATTAATTTAATCAACCAAATCAACAGAAAAAACTGTATTAACTACCATGGGGCTGAAAGATAACAAATGAACAGTGTTAACTCAGTGAAACATATACATGAGATAACAAAAATTCATCTTAACTAACTTTTCTCTAGTGTAAATGATTTCCAGTATTCCTTGCAAGAGAACAGCATTTCATCACCCAGTAACTTACTGTAGTGCAGGGAAAGGTAACAGTAAATCCTGTATTATTTTCACAGCCTCTTCATTACAAATTGTTCTGAGCAGCATCAGCTATTGCTCAGCCCACCCTTCAAACTGCTCAGCAATGTTTTCTACTCTTAGGAATGCAAGACACATTCTTTACTTTTATCTTTTAACATGGAGTCATGTTAAATTGCTAGTTCTGATGTTGCTACTTTCTTCAGAGTATTTTCATATACAGGGAGAAGTTAATTTTTCTAATAACTGGCTAATGAATCCATTTCTACAGTTGAGGAAAACCTTCCACTAGATATAAATTCATTATCTGATAAGAGAGTAAGTTGTCTTAACTTAAAAATTTCAAAGTATTTAATTTTTCTTACTTATATTCTCAGTCCCCTGAATAGTCACATACCTGACAAAGATAAAAAAGTTAAATTGCCATTTTGCTCACTGCTTTAATGGCAATTGCTTTCTCTTTGCAAAACAGCATGCAAGTGTCTGGCACACGTTCACTACACCAAAAATTTGATTTAATCATAAATAGGAACAGCCCTACATTCACAGGTCCTGGTCTTCATGAGGGCTTCAGCACCCAATAATCTGTTGGAGAGCCAATCCATAGGGCAGAGGCAATCCAGGAGGTTCCTGGAATGCACTGGTAACTTCCTTCTCTGAGTGAGGTGAGGTGCTGTGTTGGACCTTGTGCCCACCAACAAGGAGGGGGTGGTGGGGAATGTGAAGCTCAAGGACAGCCTTGGCTGCAGTGACCATTAAACAGTGGAGTTTGAGATCCTCAGGGCAGCAAGGAGAGCACACAGCAAGCTCAGCCCTGGACTTCAGGAAAGCAGTTTGTTTGCCCTTGTATGACATGGCCGACACTAGAGGGAAGGGATCCCATCCAGAGGCTTGGGAGGTGGCCCTGTGCCAACCCTATGAGGCCAAGTGCAAGGTCCTGCACCTGGGTGAGGTCAATGCCAACACAAATACAGGCTGAGTGAAAATGAATTAAGAGCAGCTCTGGGGAAGAAGATGTGGGATATTGGTGTCCCTGCCCTTGGCATGGAGGCTACAACTAGATGATCTGTAAGGTCCCTTCCAACTCAAACCATTCTATGGCAACTGCTATCCTCGTTCTTTTGACAAGACTAGCTCCAAATATAAATACAGCAGCTGGGCAGATGATAACTGCACAGTACCAAACACATCTGCCCCATAACCACAATACTCTTGTTACAGTATGTTCTGGTCATACACTATCTCTCACTCTACTGCTTCCCTCCCATACTGCTAAGCACATTGCCCCTGAAATATTAATGTGCCAGGATCTTCCTCCTCTCCACAATACCCAGGACTCCCTGTGGTCTGTATCTGTCATATTTTGCTAGGAGAAGAGGCAGCACGAGCTCTGCTGTGCCTAATTTGAAATCTCAGGCACACTCCTTGCTGAGGTCAGGCAGGGCAGCAAGACACCACATAGCAACAGACAACAGACAAGTGGTTTCTTCCCACACCTACCATATGCATTTCTCTTTTCTACCCAGTTGCCTCTCTGTGCCACTTATTACAAATCTAAAAAGGCTAACAGGCTCATGAGCTACCATCTAAAAAGAGAGATAAGTAAAGAGATAGGAGTGTTTCACTGCCCTAGAGAACCTGGCAAAAATTACCAAATATTAAACACAGGCTTAACCAAACTATTTGTAAAATTGATAGGAAAAAATACCAGCATTATTAGTCACATTCTGATAATGTGATAATCTGAAAATGTGATTTTAGGAGGCAGCAGAAGTTTGCATAAAAACTGAACTAACTATGCTTGGTATCCACTGCATTTCTCAATATATACTGCACTAAGACTGTATGGAAGAGTTATGCTTAATTATCTACTCCAGCATTTCTATAGTCTTTCGCCTTTTCTCCTAAGTGTCAATATTTGTATTTTTCTAACCTATTTTTATACAGCTACATGATGTGAGAGTTTGCCCATTTGTTTGCTTTGACAAATAACTATTGCTGGTTGGCTGAGATTAACTAGCAGTCCTAACCATATGGATCCTTTTGAACATTGTTACCACTAACCTGCTGGTGTTTTCAGGTTCCCTGAACATAGAGAGGGAACAGCATCACATTAGGTCTCATTAAACCTTCTGACTATTAGTCTGAAAGTGTCTACAATTAAATATCAAAGCAGAAACTATGCATGTACTTAAAGCATGTGCTTCCCTAGGAACTTGGTATGTACTAATGAATCCTATTTCCCTTGTCATTTTTAGTTCTGAATTAAAATTTTCAGAGACACTGAGAACAGATACAGCAGTACAACTGAGGAAAAAAGACCTTCAACGTTTCTACATTACCATCAAGGCAGGAATGTTGCATTTTTAACCAGTGACATTTAAACCATAATTAACCTACTTTTAACATGTTTCTTGAAACTTTTCTAGTTATACTTAGACTGGAAACCTACCCTTAACATGTTGCTTGAAACATTTCTAGCTATATCTAGACTGGAAACTAAAAAAAAAATCTGGGAAAAGCCAGGAAACTTACTCAAGTCCATGATAATGGTATCCAGCTGCTTTTTCAAAAGGCAAACATCTGAGTTTTCGAGGAGTAAGCTCTCGTGTCAAAAGAAATGCATTTTCACTGAAAGGAGAAGAATAAAGATCTATTTTAACCAGCTACCATCAGAATAAATTATGCTTTCAAAAACCAGAAACAAATGCCTTGACACAGGAGGACCAAAACAGCATGCCTTGCAGCTAAGCCCCTAGGAAAATTACATCTGTATTGAAGTGAGAATTTAAGTTCAACTAATTCCTACTGAGCTATTATTGTTACAGAAGCTCTTAGACATTTCTTAGGCAGTTAAGGTCACTGCTCCAAATAATTTACCAATAAAACTAGGCAAATATCACAATGTCACCTGAATAGTAGAACAAAGTGAGCGGAACTGGGAAATAACCTCCCATTCTTCAATCATGCACTAGGAGTAGAGAATTCCTTCCCTTTAGCTTCAAGTTGTTGCCTCACCCAGCACTGATCTTTCCCAGACTTCAGAACTAATGGCTTGTTTCATGGGATATTTCAATTCCAGCTATAACTCTCTGCAGCTTAATCATGTGAGTGTATTTGTTTGAAGGTATTTCAACAGAATAAGCCATAGCAAGGCAGACAGAAAGATCTTACTGCCAGATCTCAACATACCCTGACATTTATCTCTAAAGAAGGGAAGAGACAAAGGCAAGATGTAACAGAATCTGAAACTTATACATTGCTTCAAATTTTATTCATATAGACTGCCTCTGAACCATTTCCACTAGAATAATCTGAGAAAAACATCCAGGAAAGATGTGACACTGAATCAAGCAAGATGATGAGCTGGAAAGACTGTCAGCTTAAACTGGAATCTATCAAACTTCTATCTAAACTCAAAAACAGAAAACAGAACATGCATTTAGTTCACTAGTCTCTCTCAAAACCTCTTCAATCCTTCTGTTGGTCAGGAAGATCTTTGGGTCTGTATTCACTGTCCTTCATCACCTACTGTGCAAAGCTCCTCATTATTCCAGAGAATTTAGTCAGAGCATCTGCTAGGGGAGTGAGCAGCTCCAAGTACAGTGTTCCACTGGACTCAATTCAAAATCAGATCTCACTCATCTGTAGCTCAAAGCAAATCGTTTAAGACACTCAAGGTATTCTATGCTATAGTGCTCCTCTGGAGGCTTTGAAAAAAATCAAAGACTAAAAAAAAATTATCTTTGTAGTGAAAAATTATTCACTTCTTTCCCACACAACTAGTTGGAAGGAAAATATTTTAGCCAAAATTCTGAATCTTCTGCACTCATTAACAACCCAGCAGGAAATTCTAAATCTTTACTGCATATTTTCTAGTTTGCTTGAATTCTCCACTCAGAACATATTAATTTAGGTTCAAAACTTTAGTAACTGTTTTACAGAAGTCTCAAAAATCCTACAGAAAATCCAAAATACTACAGAACGCTTTTCTCTCACAAGCACTCTTATTACATATAATGAAGTTTGAAAAATGTTCAAAGGCTGTATCAAATAATTGCATCATAGTTTCTATTATTCAGTATTAAAAAGTTCAACAAATATAACTGTAGTGACTGCAAAGACTGTCTTGCTTACCTAGCAGTCTGTGACACACTGCACAAACAATACAGGCTCTGCTTCTACAAACACTATATGACTCTAGTTCTAGAGTCTGGCCTTAAATCTAAGAGATGTTCAGATCCTGAAAATTACTCCAGTAACTCCATGTATCTATCTTCCTGCTGAAAAAGCAGTGGTTAATATACTGGTATTTACCAGCAGGCACACAAAGAATGAATACTTGCAAAGCCACCAGAGTACATAAATTTCCTTCAAGAAGCACTTTACCACATAAAAGCATGACAGGAGACAAACACAGTTAAATGGGCTCAGCTATTTCCTTTTCTTATTTTGTCTTCCCACCTAGACTCCTCTCCACTGAAAAAAATCACACCATAAAAAGTAAAGTTTGTCACAGTAGCTTCCATTTGCTTTACTAAAAATACTCTTGGAAATGGACACATAGGGCAGCAGCAGCTTGGCAGGGCTCTACCAGTAACAGGTTTGTGCTTCAGGTGATTGTTTTGTTATTTAAATGCCCAGCACCAAGATCATCATCTCCAGCCATTTCAGATTCTGAAAGAACTAAATAACAATACTGACTGGAGACCAAAACAGTTGATTTCACTGGCAGGCACGTGATGTAAGGATGTTGCAAATTATAAACTCAAATCCAGTCAGGCCATTGTGTGACTCCCATTTCACCCTCATTAACTCCATCAGCTCTGAGGGTGTTCTCAGAGCTTTATCATGCTGATCATACCGCCTGGGGACTTGGAGTGGCTGCAGCTCCCCCACGGGCAGCCCCTCTGGGGTGAAATACTTGAGCAGCTCCTTAGCATCCAGCAAGGTCAGCGACTCCCTCTGGCTGTCTCTGTGTCCCAGCAGCTGCTCAGAGGAATGCCCAAACAGAGGAACTCTGGAGAAAAGGAAGCAAGCAAAGACCAATCTAAGACTTTTTTTTTTTTTTAATTTTTTTTTTATTTTAATAAACACATGGTATTTAAAAAGGTATTAAATCCTTGCTATTCTGGAGCAATTAAACTAGTACCAAACTAAAATGAACAAAGTTGCTCTTTGACAACATTCAGACAAATGTTCACGATAAAGAACATGGTAATTGCTGCCAATTTTCTAACATTTGACTGAAGAAAGTAATTTCTTCAAGAATTTAGAGCTTGGTTATGAAATACAACATGGGAAGAAAATTATTCACCCCTTTTTTCCTATTTTAGGACCAAAATTTGGTTCCCATTAAAAAAAAATACAATATCCAGGAAAGGAACTATAAAGCCACTACGGCATGCAACCTCCACTCTTTTTTAAGCGTCTTCAATCAAGTATATCAAAATTCTTCCTTTTCTACTATTAAGCAACAGTTTGTATCCTGATGCAGGATAAGAAAGTTATCAGTTCAGATTATGAGCAATAAAATAAACACTGACTATGTAAAAGAAAGGTCCTTCAGGAAGCTTTTCAACAGCTAATTAAAAGGAACAACTTTGCCTGTTTGTGAAAATAAAGCCAATAATAACAATGATGATGATGACTATGATAATAATTATCAAAAACTATAGTAATAATAATAATAATAATAATAATAATAATAATAATAATAATAATAATAATAGTACCACCACCATGAGAAATCTATTGTGAGAATTCATCACATGCAGAATTCCAATCTAAGCCATGGCCAACTATGGTACTTTGAAAGAGGGAAATGGGATGGAAGTGACTCAGAAAAGTGAGTGGGGTGACTTGGCTCTACAGGTCTGTCAACAAGAACATTAACACCACCAAAGACCATTAAGTCACAGAATCACAAAATAAGCTGAGTGGAAGGAACCACAAGGATCATGGAGTCCAACTCCTGGCCCTGCACAGCAACCTCCAAGAGTGACACCATGTGCCCAAGAGCATTGTCCAAACCCTTCTGGAGCTCCCACAGGCTGGAGCTGTGACCACTTCCTTGGAGAGCTGTTCCAGTGCCCAACCACCCCCTGGGTAAGGAATCTTTTTCTAATATCTAAACATATCTAAATAATCTTTTTCTAAACATTCCCTGACAAGTCTTATATAAAGTGAGAGCTAAACTGAAATCAACAGGCTGTCTTAAGTGACACAAAGATCCACGGGTTTCATTTGAACAGCACTGAAGGCAAAACATAACTAAATATATATTTCAAACATAAAACCAATAGGCTCTTTGACTTCAAAATTACTTAATATATGGTATTAAGTACTATTATATGAAATATGAGGAGATTAGAACACATTGTACATGTTGACAAAAACAGCTAAATTATCTCTATTACTTAGGGTATGTTGGAAGAAAAGCTTTTGTAGTTTTCCTACTACAGCTACTATTTTCTAGAAGTGCCATTTTGGTAATTTAATTTTAGAACTATTCTACTTTTAGCTAGCTTCCAGTTGCATTTAGTCAGTAAAAATCAAAACAATACTTCTTTAAATACCAAGAAATTACACCTTTGGAAATTGGCAGAAAAATAGTTTTAGCTTTAAGCAGCATTTTCTTTGAAAAATTATCAATATATGTGAAAACAGTTTACACAATGGTTATCAACATATAAAGTTCCTCTATAGTAAAGTTCAGTGGCTACTCCAAAGAAAACCTCCAGTATTTCCCCATTACCTCATTTTTTGTTTGTTTTTTTCAAAGTTTTCCAAATTCTGAAGAACATGTCTTTCTGGCCACTCCAACGGATTTGGCTCTATTAAATCAGGCTCTGCAAGAAATACATGTTGGATAACCCTAAATAAAGAATCTTAGTCCTTAAAGAAATGGACATACAGTCCTTTATATACAGATATTTCTCAATACAGATCTCTAAAAGTATGTAAATAAAAATCCATCTGGTGATGCAATCAGAAATGTTTTCTGGACAATTTTTTTGTCAAGGAAGGAAAAGGAAATAGGTAATGCAAGGGTAATTTCAGTTTGCAAAGTAAGCCTAGAAAGTTACTTTAGTTTTCCTTCCATGTTTTCCTCTTTTGGTAAAGATTTTACTCCTTTTACTAAAAGATTGACGATCAGTATGAAAAAACACGCAAAGAAAATAAAGAGCGTATTTTGTAAATAAAAATGCTTACCACAAGTCACAGTGCATGACCTGGTTTTACTGCAGACCTTCTGAAGAACAGGTTTAGGAAGATTAGTGCTGCACAGGTCCAAAAAACAGTCTCTTGTAAGTTTTAATAAGCTTTTAAGCTCATTGGTAGGAATAACTGCAGGCTGCTTGCTCAATTCCTTTCTCTCTATAGAGGAAAAAATAAAAGGTACTGCTTCTGCTAAGTAACAATGGGAGCCTGCAAAAAACAATTAAACAAGAAAATCCCCACCCAATAACCAGTAACACAAGTAAGTTAACTTGACACTATTGTACCAGTAAGACATAGGTGATTTACTCCAAAGACAAGTGAAAAAACAGCAGTTAGAATAGCTGGTCACATAGGATTCATGTTTTTACAGTCCTTTAACTTCTGGATATATGCATTTCAGAGTATATCTAGGTTAGAATCCCTCAAACACCTGGACTTGCTGAGACTAACAGTGAAGGGCAGAGCTGCTCAGACTGCAGAGGCTCCCACCCATCTTTTTCTCCTGGCAGTGCAGGGCTGTGGCTCCAGTACAGCCGAGAGCCTGTTCGGGTTTCTCTGGCCAGAACATCAAGGGCCAGGTAATTCTGCTATGATTTAGTGAATCAGTGAATCCCAACTGCTCCTAGTCAGTCTCTCCAAGGAAATGGGTGACCCACTCAAAAGAAACTAAAACAAGCTCTAAAGCAGGCCCAGCCTCAGGGCTGGAGAAGACAGGAATCTGAGAACGACTGTAAGTTAGCAGGGGGTGGGAGACAAACTACTTACAGAAATCTTCTTTTCTTTAAGCTGCTATTCTGTTAATGATAATACACTTAAATTATCTCCACAGTATGCCATTTTCAGTAAGCCAGCCAATCTCTCTGAAGCATTTTTTCTTTTAATTGAGTCTCTTTTAAGTAATGGACTTAAGATGGGAAAAAATCAGGACACTCAAATGTATTTCTCTGCAAGTCATAAAAATCAAAGGAGGATGACCCTTCAAGTTTTTATTATGAATGATGCATCATGATAAACCTAACAAATCTCCAATGCACGGTTTTTGTTTGCTTCTTAAGACTTTTCAAAGAAAGAATAAAATTTTAAAAAGCTGAAAAACCCAAACCAGAGTTCTTATTTTTGTAGAAGGTAAAGGATTTGAGGGAAAATCATCACAGAATTGCATAGAATTATTTCAACACTATGCTCAAAAACTCAGAATATTCATGTAACAACCACCAACAATAATCCAGTGTTCTCTTTTCCATTATCTACCAGATAATCATGGATGTACTTCGAAGTTTCTTTTTAAACTTCAGCTAGTTCTTCACAAAGTGATCAATATACTTTGGTTGTCAAACAACTTCAGTTTTGTAAGGTGAGCCATCCCATCCAATTTGAAATAAAGACCTTTTAAATACTACTTGGAGCATTATCAGAGCTTTCCTATTACTTACTGAGATACTCCTTCAAGGCAAACACTTGGAGATGAGACAGTTTTGTTTCTCTCTGTACAATCTCCTCTCCACAATAGCGTGGCAGAGACTTGATAAAGTCAGAAATATGAAAACCTGTACAGATTAGGAGAATTTTTTATTACAGATCCCTCTTTGGAGTCATTACTTAACAGAAGATATAAACTTAGGAAACATAAAAATCTCATATTCAAAGGAAACAACCAGACCTTTGAATATGGCTAATCATACATAGTTAATTAGTTAACATAACAAACAAGTTAATTCCAATTGAACACCAAGAGGATAATTTGAGAGAGATGCCTGACTAGTATTTTTGTATTTCTGTACAAAACCAGTATAATGACAACAAAATTAATAGGACTAACATTTAAAGAAGGCAAAAAGATCCTAAGCTTGATACCAGGAAAGAAAGGTTTCCTCCCAATATATGGTCAAGGACTTTCAGTCTTCTGACACTGTACTAATGGGATTTTAATTAGGATAAATGGCAGAGTAGTCAGTCATATCACACACAGATTTATTTCAATAATAAGGAATTAAGTGGATAAGATGCAGGTCACTGTACTCCTTTTCTTTGCCAGTGTTATTGAAACAAATACAGGAATTAGTAGAGATATCTGGTAGGTGTAGTTGTAGCATGACAACTACTCCATGATAAATGGCTGCATACCTGCTCCTCCCTAGTGGAGCAGTTAGGATAGGAGTGCTCTGAACTCTACACTAAACACTCTGCTGCAACATGGACATGGTACAGGAACTGAAGGTGGTAACAAAACTCAACTTATCTACTGGCCTTGCAACTTTTATTTTAAATCATCAGTGAAACAGGATTTTCAAGAGATATTTAAACTAGACTTCTGGCATGGGCTGGTCAGTCTTTATACCAACGATGCACACTTTCTAAACTTTAGGCTTGCACAAATTTGTTTTATTTATATTACCTGTATGTCCCTTTATAATAAATGATTTTCAGTAATTTCAGTTATGAAAAATGACTGACAACAACTTTGCATAGTCAATTTTAAAAAGTATGGTAGCAATAAATTGTGTGAATAAATAAGCTCCTATTATATTTTCTTATGCATTTGTTAAAACACACATTCATAAAAGATGTAATATTCCTCCTTGCTTTCTCCCTTTTAATACTGACTGGAGTGAATAAAATAAACTTACAAAATTTAGTAGCATTTGCCTGCATTCAGATGCTCATTAATAAATAAGTGATTACTCTTACCTGACTCTGTTTCTTCTGCTTTTGCCTTCAGCTTTCCATTTACTGCAGCAAGAGTGGCCAGCCCATTGATCTGGCCAGCTGCATGAATCAAGGTTGCCTTACACCCTCCAGAGCCATTGCCTTGCAGCAAGAAATAGTATCTGCAAGATTCTCCTTTCAGTTCAATTTCTGGAACTTAACAAATATCAGGACATAACTGTGAAACACCCTCAGGAAAACATCTTTAAAACAGACTATAATCCACCATCAAAATTCTTTCATTGGCTTTCTTCTGTTCTCTGAGAAATCTTACCAACCACCAGCCAAGAGAAGTTCTTTAACTAAGTAACAGGCAAACCTTTACCTTACAAAGTTACAGTTTCACCATGAAACAAGAAAGAGAAGTTTCTGTTCTGCTAGGTAAAAACAGGCCTTTTTGCATACATACATCAAAATAATGTCAGTGCTCAATGGACGAACATACAACGGTAGAAAAAAAGAAATATTGTACACGCTCTTCCCAAGGACACTGCATTATTCATTAATAAAAGCTTCACTCCCTGCTTTACCCTTGTGCCTGGATGAAAGATAAAGACATTCTATTTTTAAATACTGCCATACAGCATACAGTTTTGAAAGTAAATTAATGTGGGACCTGACTAACAGTGAAAGGATAGGTTTGCTATCTTTTCACACAAAAAACATTCTATAGCACCTTGGTAAACATAACAATCAAGATAATGAGTATTTCTTCATGTACTAAGTTTCAAAAGTCAAATATTTTAATTTCCTAAGATATTTGCAGTACTGTCTCAATAATTAACTCAAAAATATTTAACATTTATTAGTATCATAAATTTTTGTTAGCAACAAATAATATATTCCTGTGTTTGTTGAAAACTTGAAAAGAGGAGAAGCTCCACTACCTCAATACATAAATTCAGAGAAAGCAAAAAGAACAGTAAAGAATAAGATTCCAGAAACGTTGTCATACTGTCCTGTTTCTCATGTTATTTGAAATATATTCCTTCTCCAGTTTACCTTGGCATCTCAAAGCTGATTCCTGATGGGTAAGCTATTATTTCACATTTTAATCTCAGCATTTAAGAACTACCAATACCAAGAATTATATCTTCCCACAGATGGAAGAGATTAAGGATTCACAAATCCTTAGTATAGTCAGATTAATGGTAGCCACTAAAAAATCAACAGTTTTCAACAAAACAAGAAAATACATTTAAAAAGCTGTTTTTCTCCTATTGCAAATTTTACTCAAGAGGCTTAATAAGAATCTATTGTGTATTACTGATCACACAACAGTTAATACTTGTACAAAACCCTTCCACTGAAGCACAGGACAAATACCCTGCAGACACTGGGGATCTTGTGCTCATTTGACTGAAACTGTACTATCTCTCCAATAAATACAAATGCTGCTGCTGTGACCAGCTCTACACCCTCTGTACTCTACAACCTCCAAACATGCAGAGCTAACTTAAAATCTAAATACTGCTGGTGCTGTTTGGCTTTTGCCTTTTTTCTATGTTCTCTGTATTCTTCACACATATATTTGTAACTCTGTCACCTAGTGTACTAGTAGCTAGTGTTCCCAGTATTTTTCCATGGCCTTTCCCTAAATAGAAAGACAAAAATTCCAGAGCTCCAAGTCCTGGGGGTACAAGGCTCCATGCTATCTTGGTTCTTCCTGGGAACCAAGGCTGACAACAACTCTTCCAGAAGATACATTGTCATGGACAAAGTAAAACTGGTACTGAAGGGGGGCTCCAGAGAAGGGGGTTGACCTGGGGGAGGGAATTGCATCACCACTTGTCCCTGTAACTGGTGCTTTTTATCAATTATGCTAATTTCCTAAAACCTGGGGCTTTTGTGGACATCTTTCCATAACTGCCTCTGAAGGCCTTCATTAAAGATCCTCTTTTTTATTACCTCCTTGCTAAAATTGAGTTTAATTTCCAGGTTGGGAAAAGGGCAACACTGCCAACACCCATTCCATTTCTAATCCCTCTCAAATTTTTCCTGTCCCTAAACCTGAAAAAATATCAGTCACCAATATGAGCCATCCTCATCTGTGTACTTGTTTAAAAAAATGTTTTGAGTTGGCAACAGAGATAGTCACTGTTCCTTGGAACCTACATTAATTATATACTAGACCATGAATGAACAACAAGATTATGAATGCAGAATCCAGCACTTCATCCTGTCCTAAGTACTTCAAGCACTGGGTGACCACCAAGTTCCTTTTATCCCAATGTTTTCAAGTGCCTACAGACCTGACAGTCACTGCTTGTACAGAGCCTCCCCTTGCAGGGCACATTTACTGGCTGGCTGAGAAACTTCCCCCAACCTTGGTCTGCACTGATTTCTCTTCTCCCACTTTCTGAATCACATTTTTAAGCACTGGCACAGGGTATGAGTCAGCTGCCATCAGTGCAGCACTACAAGGGAGCCTGTTCTCAATCACAGGTTTAGCACACTGGCTCCCAGGTGAATGGAGGCATTCAGCATCTCTTAATAGTCCCTGTTTTCCCAGGGAGAGATTGAAATCAAATGCAAGTGCACTGAAGGGCTTCTGGAAATGCTTAAACAAGAAGGGAAACACCTCAGTGAAGCAGACTGGAATTCCATCTGCAGAAGTAAACCTCTATGCCATGGATTTTACAAATAACCTTAGAAAGATGTGTGGAAATTGGATCTTAACTGACAGGACACAAAAATGCTTTAAAGAAGATGCCTTGTTTCCCCAAAACTTGCTATGATGTTACCATTTCTCTTCCTAAAAGTTTGCACAGCTGAACTTGCATTCACTTAATCTTCTCCTGTCAATGAAGATTAGAGTCACTGACTTCATTTCATTGAAGTTAAAAAGAGAATCCCAAATGTACAGAAAAAACTCACCATACATACATACATATATATATATATATGTACACATATATAAACCCACAACAGAATACACGTACCAGAAATGACCTTGGGTTTCTTGGCCATATATTCCTTCCATTTCTTGGTGCTCAGCTGGGCAGGAGATGGGATCACCACACTGCTTACATTACATGGCAATGTAAATAAAGCTCCCACCTAAATAAGGACAGCAAATATAAGACATGCAATATTAGTGGAACCTGTTTTACATTTCATTCTTGAGCGACTGATTTGGGATTATTTCAAATCTACTTGAACTGATGAAAAACATCTCCACTTAACATCTGTCATTCACATCAATCAAAACAGAACTGCATTTGACACAAAAGCTGTAAAAATTGTGTTTATTTTTTGGTCCAACTAAGAGATCATTAACTGCTGGATTTCCATTTCATACATTAAAAGGTATTTATCATGTATTGCAAGTGTCTCCATAACCTGGCTACAAACATTTTCATAGAGCAGTATCCAGAATGAAAAGAGAATTCAAAGATAATAACTGGCATCAGTGACTCTACATTTCTATGAAAAAAAATTCTTTTTTTTTTTTTCCTTCCTACATATTACCCTTGTCCCTAAACCAGATACTGGACTATGTTTATGTTTCTACATAAACATCAGTCCAATAAGTACTAACAGAAAAATTGCAGACATATTTGAGTACTCAAGAAATAAAGGAATGCTATTACAGGTATTACAAAAGCCTACAAGCATGCAATATTTCCAGCAGCAAACTGAAAAAATCCCTATAAGAAACTGTTATTATCAAAATACATTCAATTCAACATGTGCAGACTCTAAAAAGTAGCCTGAGAACGTGTTTTCACTGTTTGAGCTTCTTTTAAAAAAACAGTAGAAATATGAGCCCTTTGATTGTAAAAGGTGTATGACCAAGTGCTCATTGTTCTTAAGTAAAATGAAGACTACCTGGCATATTTAGCAATATAGAACCATCTTAAAAAGGTTATTTTGGTACAGAATTCGAAAAGAACCTTTTCCTTTTCTGGCTAAGCTAATGGAGAACGGAGTAGCAGCAGAGTAAAAGAGTTACTAAAAACCCAAATAAACTGAAAATGAAACATACAGCCTGATAATGGGATACCACCTCCACAGTAAACATAAAACATATGTTAATCATAATAACTGTATCACCATTTTCAAGGTGCAGGTTTTGTTTTGAATGGCATAGATTTTTTTTTTATAAACACTAAAAAACTTTCCTAAACAAGATGTGTTACCTTGTATGTAAAGGTGATAGAATGTTCAGGAAAAACATCTTCAAACTGAATACTGTGGCTATGAATAATCTCACTATCATTCCAAGGCAGAGGGGGGAGGGAAAAAGTGGGACTGTAAATGTTTCATGAACCCTTTTTATCCAAAATTTTATATGCACATATAAAATAAAAAGCTTACCATTTCACAGTAGCTAAATACATTTAGTAGGCTGCACATATGTCTGCCTTTTGCTACAAAAAATCAATAGCTCAATTATGATAGCACAGAAATTATCTGTCAGGATAGGATTAAAAATTACAGAATGTTTTAAGAGATTGAAACTTAGCTGAGATAAAGCAAAAACTCTCAGTGGGTATGTATTGCATGGACCTTCGAAATCCATGTTTGCTTTAGAATTAAATATTGAAGAAGCTTAGACAGGGACTAGGTTTAAAAATTATTATTCCTGTATCTTTTACAGGCAATATACCTACCTTCATTTTTCTGCTATACATAAACAAAATTTTTTACCTTCCCAGAGAGAAAAGAAATCTGGTCCAACAGCAGTGTAGATGTCTCCTCGGTGTTTTTTCTTGACAGGCTCCTGAACAGAACAGTTTAAGGAACCTCATCTTCACAAAGAACTATGCACCCCTATTTTACAAATCAGGTTACTATCATATTTGAAAGAAGCACTGCAAGCATATAATTTTTGATACTACAGTATCACAAAATATAAAAATCTCACCTTTCCATTGAAGTGATACATTTGAAAATGTTATATGACAAAATACTCCACTGACATCTCTATTATAGGCTGACAGAAACAGATATTTATATATTCAAAATCATAGCAGGCTTATACCTCCTAAGGTATTATTGGTACACCAAGACTAGTACCAAAAGTACGTATTTTTAAAAACTAATAGTAATACATCTTGAGATCTCTGCAGCACACCTACTCGAGAGAGAACTCCTCTGCTAAAACTTGCCACAGATTTTGCCACTGCACAATGAAAACACAGCTTGTAGACAAACATTCCTATACTGTGAAGCATGCTACACTAATTCTTTAGAAAGGCTCAAGGCTTTTTTTAAACTTACACAGAATAAAAATTTCTCTTTTCCCACAAACAGCATGCACATCAACACACAAATTATATGTGCAATAGTATCAACAACACATGGTTATTGCTAGTGTAATTTAAATTTCAAAATTAAAAAATCCAGTTGTGAATAATCACTATGACTATTTTGCAGGGTAGAATGGAATGAGCCCTCATCTGTCTGTTGCTTGCATGGGTAAATGCTGATCTTTTTCTCTCTGCTATAGACAATTATCAGTAGTAGCTTAGATCCTTAAAAAAGGATACAGCTCAAACTCCAGATCTGATATAAAAATGGAAGGTAGATCAGACAGCTCCACCATCTGTAAAAATTCCAGCGCAGGACCATAGTAATGAAAAACCTGAAAAGAGATCAACACTATGTAAATAACACTATGTATGATGTTGCATGAGCAGAAGTTCCTCAAGTATTTTGCTGGAGGCATTAGCCTTGCAGATAACATCTGAAAGAGGTATAAAGGAATACAAAAATATCTCACAGCATCATACTAAATTATATTTAGCAAAAGGAAGGTATTTATTTTTTTTTAATATATCTGACTTCGTAGAATATCAGCAAAGTGCATCAAATGAGTTCTAACTCTTACCCAAAATAAAATATGATCTACCAGGAACAAATAAATGCAATACAAAATGCACATATTTTAACAACGAAAATAACAAACTCCAAACTGATAGTAATTTTCATAATGCTCATTTTTGTTTTCATCAATACGTATGATTCTGAAGTTCCCATCAACTCCCTACTTCCAGTAGAAAACATGAAACAGCAAGAGTGTAAACAAAAACAAACCCAAACTTTTAAAATTAAGTGGGAAGGTTAGATAAATACAGAATTCATAATTTAATGCTTTTGGTTATTAAACTGAACAAAGTCTTGATTTCTACTTGAAAAAAATCTGGTATTGTATTCCTAAGAACAAATAGATGTTTAAAGGACCTGTTTCGACACCACAGATGTACAAAAGAAGTATTCCTCAATTTTATCCAATCATTACTTCTATACTTTCAGCTCTGACTAAGGTTTCCCCAATTACTAATTTTCCCCAGAAAGTAAAACAGATGAATTCTAAGACTCAAAGGAAAATCAAGAATAATACTTGCTTCTGGCAAATTATCAGTATTCCTTGATTGCCACTCTTTTTTAGCAGTAAGGCAAGAACTTAAATTTGCAGTCCTGAATGTCTTGGCTGAAGTGCTCTTTATACAGAATTCTGGAAAATCTACTCCCGATCCAAACTAGAAAAACAAAAAGAAGACGATATACGTGTCAAAAAGAGATAAAAAATATTTCTCTTCAGCCACTTAGATGTGTTATTATTTTTAACAATTAGTATTATTTTCTTAATCAGATCTGTAAAGCTAAGAAAAAACACTAGTCTTAGATAACCAACTATTGAATCCAAAACCATAATACTGAAAACATAAAGTCACAACGCTCTCAGGTTTTACAGAAACAATAAACATATGCTTGCAACAATGGCTTACACTTACATGACAATGATTTGTGATACAAAACAATCTAATTTTGAACAGTAAGTTTTAAGAAAAGTATTTCAGAGGGGGGCATCTGGATTTCTGAAGTTCAGATTTTGATGCATTGATCTCATTTATCATTTCATCCTGCCACCCAGGCAGACACATTGCACATTACCTTTCAATTACATAGCTGAAACCAAATTTAGCTCAATCACAGAATGACTAGGTTGGAAGAGACCTCCAAGATTGAGTCCAACCCATGCCCTAACACCTCAATTAGGCATAAAGTGCACTGCACTACACATTTAAATGCTTTAAATGAGGTACACAGATGCCTTAAAAAATAACCAGTGCAATAATAAAATAAAAGTTATTTTACCTTTCTTTCCCATATCTGAATCTTTCCTCTCCAGAGTTCATTTATATCAATAATATTCATTATATCATCTGAAGATACCATGTCTGCTGACAGATAGTCTGCAATCTTTTGCCAGCTACTGTAAAAACATTGAAGAAATAATCTTACTGAATTTAGCATTACAAATGAACATGCAGTGCAGTTTGACTGAATTTAACTATGATCTTTTAGCACTGAACTATCTTGTGTATATCAAGACAGACAATAAAGCTTTATATTCCACAAAGTAAAAAATATTATAGAATTACTTGTTCAGACTCTGTAAAGGAAGTGTTCATCTGCTCCATGAAAGTGACAGCAAAGAACCTGGACATCAAATAAAACTGGCAATGGTGAGCTGCAAGCACAAGTAATGTTGGGTGCTAGAAGCTGCAGAAAAGCCTAGTAGCCATCAGTGGGGCTATCACTGGTCTGTCCAGAGAGTTTGTAGTCAGCCCTCTAAATGGAGACATAACTGCAGCACAAGCATTATCCAAATTCTACAAGAGAGAAAACAGCCAGTATCTGTGGGTTCTGCTGGCAGTCTGACTTCTAAAGGGAAATCAGCACCATCAACAGAACAGGAAAAGTAAATGAAATAACTTTCATCAGAGATCTTCTATATCCAAATAATCCCACTTAACATAAAAGGCAGCAGAAAAATCTATTCAGTCAAAAGCTTGTTCCACAGAATGGTATCAGTGAGCACTGAGGTCAAGTGTTCATGACAGTCACTGAGTAACTTTCTTGTCCTCCATGTACCTCAGGAAGTACTGTATAGTAGGTACATTGCTTATTCTACCCAAGGAGTGATCATTGACCTTTTTTAACAGTTTTATTAAATTAGGATTAAGCTTAAGCATATATTCTATGAAGCAAATGACAATTTTTTGGGCATGGAGGAAAAGAAAAGGGAGACCTTGTCAAGCTGTTCAGAATCCACACAATCATTCACCTCATGGGATAAAAAAACCCCAAACCACTGTAGTGTATATGGTGAGATATATCACAGCCTTTATGTGTCAATTAGAGGAGGACAGTAAGTAAATTACTGGACTTAATTTCACCTTGAATTAATAGTCTCAGTAACTCTTCATAATCTTGAAAAACATACAAGAAGTAATAGAACATTTATATTTATTTTTCAAAAGGGACAAATGAGGCACTCTACTTTTCCTCCCTGAAATGTAACACCAAAGGTAATATAAAATTTAAAGTAAAACCAGCAGTAGCATGGATTAATTTAAAAACATCTGGAAAACTACAATCAATATACAAGTTATCCCACAGCATAATACAACGTGAAAATATTGTATGTACACTGAACCCATGGAAATGGAAGAGAAAATATTTTATTCTTTACTCCCATGGAAAACAAGAAGTGTAGAGGACTGGCTTTTTTGCCTGTTTCTCTGGTTAGGACATGCATTTACAATAAATCAGGATGAGTAATTCCTCCCCTCATACTGTAATAGACAACTAATTTATGTATTTTCCAAGTATACATGTAAAGTACTCAACATGCTGTTTTTATTTCAACCCTCTGATCCCTGCTAACACAAAAGAGAAGCCCTGAAATAAATGCCATACCCTTTAGCATCACTTGCTGCAATAGTGATCTGTGCAGAGTGCCACTCTCTCAGGTGTTTCAGGGCACCAATGACAGGTAAGCAGTCCTTTACCTTGGGTCCATCACATTCAACAGCCTGCAGGATTACATCAACCATTGCTCTGCCTATAAAATAGTTGTGTATGACTCAGTGTCATGAATGAGTAAATTATTCAGTCATTTAAAGATAGAACAGTATTGGTTATCATTGATTGCACTAAAACTGGCAAAAAGATCAAGTAACTTCAAGATTTAAAACACTTTTCACACATTTTAGCTAATCTCTTGCTGCTCCTCTTAGATAAACACAAAATATTTCACCATTCCCTCAGTGACAGTGGTTCTGTACCTCTCACTCAGCACTGATGTGTGAGATTTACAACTAAGCTATGTCATTTTCCTACTTTTAATGCTCGAAATTGCTATTTTTCATTCTTCTTGAGTTCCTTTCTTATCCCAAACCAACTTCTACAACATTATGTAGCCCTAACATGCAAGGTGATATGCATCTCCAGTTTACAAAATCTGAATCCAACAGTTCTGATGTATTTTCCTTCTCATCTTCTTGGCTCCCACCCACAAGCAAGCAGCTGTCAAATCAGATGTAAGCTTGATATCAACATCTTCCTTTTTTTAATAAAAGATTTTCTGTCTTGATTTTTGTATTGCATACTGTCTATGATTACTTTGGTGCCATTTCAGATGGATAAATTTCTTACATAAATAGCTATTTTAAAATCTACTGAACTACACCCTTTCAAAGAAACAAGCAGCAGACTCATTCTCAATTTAAATCTGCAATGCCAACCATGATCAAGTTCCTAAACTACCTTCAAGAGCTGCATTAAGTAAATTCAGCTACCAAACTAACTTTCCCTGAACTTTTCCATTCACTGTGCTTTTACCAGACTAACAAGATAAACTCTAATGAGATTGGTTTTTAAAGACAGATTACCTGGGGCAGGCAATTTATCAGCCAATTGATGGAGACTTTCAGCAGCTTCATCATAGATACTAAAAATGAAGAACAACATGTTTGGAAACAAGACATAAACAAAATCATTTAGAAACAAAAAGTCACAACTAATGAGTAGTACCTGATGTAAGTACCTTGCATCTTTAAAACTCTGCACAAACACAGCTAGGCTATGAGAAATCATCTCCCCTTTTACTAAGACAAAAGTAGGCCTAGTGACATCAAAATTATTTGCAGTAAAACTCGAAGTAGAATTCAAGAGGAATCAGCAAGAAATTTTTGTACATATAATATTGGTTGCTGGGAAACTGTTCAGTTATCCTATAAAAATAGTCCATAAAAAGTTATAGCTATGCTAAACAAAATAGAGGTATTTTCAGTAGTAGTAGAGGGTTGGTCACAGTTAACTCTTGCTTTAGTAGTAGCTCTCATTTGTTAAACTTTCTTGATTCCCTTAGGTAATCACTGTTAGATGTCAGATCACTGTTCTTTAAACAAAAATAATAATACACATACTCAGTCAGGGACAGTGATTCCTGACTGTTACTGTCATCTTCCTCAAAATTTTGTGTGGTTCCCAGGTTCTCGTCAATGCTTGCTTGGTGAGAGTCTTCATTTTTCTGTGTGTCAACATTTATTTCCTCCCAGTCAGAACTGCAGAACTAATCAAACAGAAAGACTTAAATATGCAGAAAGAATTTTGAACATCACACTTTTAGCTTGTTCTACAGTCAGGCCTATGGCTGAGGAACTTATACTTTAAAAAAGTTTATCTTACCTGATAATAACCACAAATGACATGACTTGCAAAATACCATTTCTTTGCACCTGGAATACCAGCCACTGAGCACGCTGCAAAGAGATGAAACAATTATTTAAATTAATCAACTCACTATAATCTATTCTTCCTATTATAATGAACATCTATGATAAAAGACTCTGTATGTGATTTCATATGCAACAATTACTTGAGTTCTATTTTCCTTTGGCATCGTAATTAAGTTCTAAACATATTAAGGTGTAAGTAAGTGTCTTGGCAAGTGTCTATTACTGACCCTCTGACTGTTAGTAAGTAAGAAAACATTTGTCCTCTTCTCTGTTCTGGGCAATATTGCTTTCTCTTTTCACGAGCTGTATCAGACCTCAACTAAATAACACCTTTCATAAATATGATAGAGTTCACAAAATGAGATGCTCTAACAAAATTTCTATGCAATAAAAAGCAAAGAAGTTGAAAACAGCTTAACATTCCCATCTCCATGAATTTAAAGAGCTTATAGTGGTTTTCTACATGAATCCCAGTTATATGACATCTGCAACAAGATGAGCTTGTAACAGTAGATATCCAAACACACAGCCCCAAAAAATACTAAAGCAGACCTTAAGAAATCTATTCTAAGGTGAAAAAAATATTTAATATTCATGGGTTAAGGTTCTGAATTGTTACTCAACAGACAAGTGTTGCTTCCACTGAAAAAATTAGAAGATATTATAGGAGTAATTAAAATGCCATGCTTCCCACTGACTTGAGAAATAAGCCCTTTCCTACTCTCCTTTGCTCAACTGGACTGAAATTTGTCAATTCTTTAAAACCCTTCCCCTTTGTCATTTCTCACAACCTATCAATCTAATCATCTCCTAACACCTTAGCTGCTGAAGTTATGGAAGTTCTCCACAGAAACAGCAGCAGCAGCAGGAACAGGCCCACACTACAGCAATGGGGTTTACCTAAATTTCTGACCTGTATCCCCCACAGAACATGCATAAAACATGACAACTCCTTGAAAACATTCGCCCCACTTCAACGTGCATTGCCGTATTTACCTGGGAATACGCTCACATCTGTATTTATAGATGCATTGTAACTTTCTTTCAGGAATTGATACATGTCTGCGGCAGTCCCAGCTAGAAAAAAAAAAAAAAAAAAAAAAAAAAAAAAAAAAAAAAAAAATAAAACAAAATAACAATNAATCTTAAAACTACTGAATTATGTAAGTAAAATCTTACTTTCGCAGAAATACAGTGTAAAGTTCAGTGTGATATTAGAAAGTGAATTTAGGGGAGACAGAGGAAAGGGGCTGGTTGGGGTTTTTAAGAGAACTATCACCTGCAGATTTGCAGTTTAAAAAGGGAATTTTTCCTAAATTCCCTTTTAAGTCATGCTGAGGAACACATTACGGAGATACATGGCACCATCGCAATAAAGAAGGAACCCCCACCACTACCACCCTCCGAAGTTTCTGCAGGTTAAAGGTACCAAAGGCTTTCAGCCTGGAAGCAAAGGGGTGTTTAGGGAGGCAGGAGCCAGG
>WEIU01022434.1:286098-326480 GCA_013389925.1 Aegithalos caudatus
CTTCGCTGCCTCCGGGACGGACCCCGGCGCCGTGAGGGAATGGGCGGGCACGGAGGAGCCCCAGGCCCCCGTGGAGCGCCCCGGGCCTGCCCCCGGTGCCCGTCCTGAGGGAGCCGCTGTGTGCGACATGTCTGGGACACAGGGAATGCCGCGGGCTGTGCGCGGTCCCAGAGCTGCGTGTGGGGGAGCTGTGCCCTTCACCGGGAGGGAAGGAGACCTTGGGCCTTAAATGTCTCACAGCGATGTTACGGTTCAGGTAGTGGTAATGGGAGCTTGCAGCAGGAGATGTGCATTTTTAAACAAAGCCCTCGGGGCCTCTCAGTGGTGTTAACACACGTACATCGCACTGCAGTGAGTGTGTCGCACTGCTCCGGCCGTTTAAAGGCTATTTGAAGGGGGTGTTGCTATATCAATATTTCTTCTAGTATTTTTGAATGTAAAAGTAGTGTTGATTTAATTGAGCAAGATAGATTATGGTAGAGTGACTCTCTTCCTTTTCAGCAATGGGCTACTTTTGCCAGAGCCTGGTACCTCCTCGATGCGAAGTTGCAGCCCCCAGGAAAAATAGCAGCTGCCACTGCAATCAGACTCGAAGGCAGACATAAACCTATTTATCATGCACTAAGTGAGTATTGCAGTGGTTGAAAGTAAATTTGTTTTTCTTCACATGCACATTTCTTCTAATTTCAGTTTTAAAATCAAGCCTGATACAAAAGATTACATATCTCAATTGCTTATACATTATAAACTAATTGGTTTTCTTTCTCATCTTTTTCCATCATACCCCACCACAACCTAATGTTGTTTATTTACCAATACACATAAATGATGTTATGAATTTGTAATTCATTTTGAGTAACTGAATTACAGTGGATTGTTCTTTCATATTTTTAGAAATCACAGAGCATGTTTTGTTGACCTTAATATAAAGATTTAGTTCACAGTGCACATAAAGAAACATCTGAATGCTTCCTTTCAATAAGTCCCCAGGACCACAGTCTTGGAGTGCTTCATTCTGAATAAGGTGCATAGAAGTCCTGTTTTCTAGAGGCAGTGGGCACAAACTGAAACACAGGATACTCTGAACATCAGATAAGATATTGTTACTGTGAGAGTAATGGGGAGTCGTTGCCCAAGAGGTTGTGAAGTCTCCATCTGTGAATATTTTCAGAAGCTGGTCCTGCTTTGAGCACAGGGTTTAGATGACACGACCTTCACAGGCCCCTTCCTGCCTCACACGTTCTGTGATGAGGAGGCTGGGACCTGTCTGATTCTTAAATGGGTGACAATCATTGTTGAAAAGTACCTTGTTTAAATAAAACCATCATTTTGTTTTTCTGCAAGTTAGAGATTCAGCTGTAAAGATGCATCTGTAATCCTGTTCATTACTTAATTAGTCATTCATTAATCCTGTAATGCTGTAGTGCCTGTCTCATGGGGATATTTTATAAATAATAAAAAGTTGATCTTTCACACTGGTACAGTGTTTCCTGTAATACCCATGCAAAATTTTCCAGAGACATTACTGAAACATAAAGGAAGCCTTGAAGTTGGCTCATACATGTTGAAGTGTATGTAGTAAAATTATACTCTATCAATTTCACAGTAGGAGGTAGGATTTGTAGTGTTGTAAAGACTTCTAAATGTCAGAGTTCTGCTGTTGCAAATTTTGTTGTATCCACAAGATGTCACTGGAGACTGAAGGCTGTCTTGAGAAATAAAGCAGATGGTGAGAGGAAAAAGTTTTGGTTACCCTGTGCTGAAGAACTTTGATAATTTTATGTCTATGAAGTTATAAATTCTTGGACAGTATTTCAAGTATAACTTCATTTTGTTTAAAGTATTCTGTAAATCAGTACTAATTGCTTTACACAGTTAACACCAATTATTTGGTTACTGCTACTGAGGCATTTAGGAGAGCAAAGTATGCAGGAACTTGTGGTTTATGTGCTTGATGCTTCTTTTGTTTCTGTTTTTGAATTAAATATGTTAGTGTCTGTGAGATAACAGCTTCTTGGACAGAGGATTTTTTTGGACTGGGGATTTTTTTGTTGTTTCATTTTTAATTTCGTATTAATATTTGTTAATTCAGTGTTCATACAAGTGGAAAACTGTTGGCAGAAATTTCCTTAGATGAGCTTATTGTGTCATCTTCCCAACCAAAACACCAAAAAGTGCCAAAGTTCAGTGTCAGTTCCATACTATTTATGAAGACCTACAGTGTTTTTACAACAGAACTTTCAGCAGTAAAAGGCTGCAGCAGCAAAGATGTGTGAACTGCACTTGCACTTTAAGTGCAAGTAATTGAAAGCTGTAATTGAAAGTGGAGCATTAAAAGAACACAAGATTTAAAAATAATAAAAAACTTAAGCTGTGAAACTTGCTTTGATTAATTATGTTGTCCTATAAAAATGCATGGTCAATTTAAGCCCTCCTTTGGCTGCTTTATTACCTACTCAAAAATGTTTTAATCAAGCGAGCCTCTTCAAATACTTGTGTTCTGATGTGGTGATGCAAATGAGACTGAACTTTGGACAAATAATTTTCACTTTAGTTGAATGGGTGGTTGTAGCTGATAGAGCTGGTCAAGATTATTACTTCTGAAATTAAAAATTACATCTTTTCTCCTATTTATGTGATATTTTTGATATAATAAAGGTTTTGTTAGCACTTTATTACTACAGAAGCCCTATTAAACTATCTGGCAGGGTGTTGGTGAGAGATTATAAACCTTGCACTTAAAAGAATGATGTTAAAGTTGCTGATACAACTCTAAACGTGTGTATATGCTGTAACATTCACTTCTGTTTGACAGATGAAAATGTGGGGTATTTCCCAACAGAACTGTTGGGGGTGGTGTTTTTAGGGCTTTTTCCCCCTGTCACTTTGCTCAGTGCAATATTTTTTTTATATATATTTAGCCTGAGAGTGTAACTATCTAATAGAAGTATTTCACTTACCCAAAATGTTCAGTCCTTCAGTAAACACAGGTATTGTTTTTAGGAGAAAGTAAAATTAAAAAGTACTTAGGATCATTCAGAACTAACCTCTTTTTTCCTGTTTGTTTTTGTGGTATTTTTTTTTAATATAGGTTCATATGCAGCATACTGTGTTGAATAAAATAAAAATTTGCCTGTAAGCCAGATTTCTAAATCTTAGCTGAATAATTGCAATGGCTTAGTCATCTGGCCTGATGGTATTTTATCTGCTTATCTGCCTTCTAACCTGATAGTACTAAAAATAGTACTTAAGGTTGGTATTTAAGTGCTGATTTGGATGGTGCAACTCAAAAAGCTCAGATCCTTACATTTCAGTTTTATGGAAGGTGTATTTATATGCTATGTATGTATTGCACACATAATAGTTATTTTGATTGATTCCCTCTGTGGTTTTCTTTAATATTTTCCATTTATTTCTACCCTGCAGATGACTGTGGAGATCATGTTGTCATAATAAATACAAGACATATTGCCTTCTCTGGTAACAAATGGGAGCAGAAAGTATATTCTTCACATACTGGGTAAGCTTTATAGTAAATAAAGCTTGTGGTAATGAGCTTGTGGTAAATTTCATGTCATATTTTCTTAATAGTTGAACTCTTTTTTAGCACATTACTTAAAAAGGGAATTCCTGCTTTGACTTTTAGGGGCTTTTTTGTTGGTTTGCATGTGTTATGCTGTTTAAAATGAAATAAACATTTTTCTGGTTTTCCTCCTTTTTTNGGGAAGTAATCTAACTCAAAAGTAGTCAGAACAATTAAATAAGTAAACAGATTTGGTGAGTGAGGTTGGCTCTTGTGTTAATCTCTGGATCCAGTTATCTGGACTATTCTATTTACTGTGTAATAGAAGATACTTCTATTGGCACTACATTTGCTTAAGTACCTAGGTTGGTTTTGAATAAGTAAAAATAATTGTACACTTAAAACTAACACTTTAGTCCATGCAGCTCAGTGGACATGTCTTCATGATGCTGGGCTATTTTCATTTCACTTAGGCTGATTCCTAATAATGTAATTCAATCAAAATTAAACCCAACTTTCCTGTCTTCCATGTAATTTCTTACTTCATGCTATCATTAATTTAAAGCTTATGCATAGATCAGAATTAGTGCAGCTTCACATGTCATATAGGCTTTAGAAAGATGGATCCATTGCAGTAAAATTAAAATTTTATTACTGTAGATATGCCAAGTCTTGCCACGGTTTATTTAGAATACCAGGAAAATAATAAATACAGTTCACAGTGGGTGTCTCTTATCTCAGCCACAGACTGGTTGTGAGTCTTGATCATCTGGAAATATTTCTGCAAATAAAGAGTTCTGCATATCTTATTCTTGTATTCTATAACTGTTATGGTTTATTTAATAAGCAGTTTTGAAAACATATCAATCTTCTTGTGAAGCATAAGTTTTTCATACTCAAGTGAATAAATAAGCACAAATGGTGTTGAAATTAGATAGTTGACAGGATAAATAAAACACAGGCTTTGGGCTCATGAGAACAACTTCCTTTTTTGGGGGCCTATAATAACATTGTAAGATACTTTTGTTAACTCTGGTGATGTTCTTGTTCACATCATGCTTGAGCATGTAGAATTAAGCTTGTATGTTTGTTTTGTTTTTCTAGTTATCCTGGTGGTTTCAAACAAGTGACAGCAGCTCAGCTCCATTTGAAGGATCCAACTGCTGTAAGTGTTTTTCCCTTCTCTTTCATTTGTGAAACTGGTTGGTTTCCAGTTAATTAATTCTCCTAAACAAATGGGATCAGTCACCTGCATACCTATAGTTAAATTACAAACATTCTGCTAGTGGTTAGTAGAAGCTTGGCTTGTGACACCATTTTTATAAACAGTGTTTTCAGGGTTAGATTGTAAGTTGTGTATTTTGTCATTCTTCCATGCTGTCTAAAGGAGCAAATCAAGCTTTTCTTCACTAATTTTTCACTTATTTACTTCCTTTTAGTCTCAGGGGTCTGACCTTTCTCATAGGTGAACTGCCTCCATTTTGAGTGAGCTAAGCTGTACTTGAGCTTAATGACCCTACTGCTTTTTTAAGAGCCAGCAAGAATAATGCTAATCTTAAAAAAAGTTAGAAAGTGTATATGCTCCTTTTTCACAGTGAAATTCAACAATTGGTTTTAAGTGCTGATAGTTTTTTAAATCCTTCCTGCAACACTGTGTGTTCATGGTCTGTGAAAGAAATGGAAATAGTGATTGTGTTGAACATAAGCCTCTTCACTCTCTGACTGTTGTATATTCTGAAATGCAGTCTTCATGTGTTTGTGCTGATTTTAAAAAAAGGGAGCCAGATATGAACATTTTAACTTACACAGTTATGAATTGCTTCTACTGGAGGTTTGAATGGACAGCATTGGACTCAGTTCTCTAAGTGCTAATGTTTCAGAGAATTATACAAGACTCACAGAGATTAATAGATATTTATGTTCAGTTTTGACTTTGAAATGCTTTCATTTGAGTCACTTTATATATAAAATATAAAAGTATTTCTTCCTTTACCTGGAGAAATTTTATCTGCTCTAAAATTCATGGGTTTTATCAATGATTTGGAAATTCTGGTATGTCCCAACTCTGCCTTATACAAGTGCAAGTACTCAATGAAAAAGTGGTCCACCGTATGAATTTGCCTGGTTTTTGTTTTTACCGTCACAACTTCTTTAAATAAAACAAAACTAAATCCTACATTTCCATATAATGTCTGTCTAGAATTTTTCAAAACAAATGCTTTTGCAAACAGCCTCTAAGATAATTGTAATTCCTTTGGGAGTTACTGATAGTTCCATGTCTACAATGGATTCTTATTTCATTTGAGCTTCAGGCAGATGCTGAGCACTGGGAGGCAGTGTAACACAACTTGTTTGGGCATGAGATTTGGATGTTCTCTAAATTACTTTCTGGCATTTGTTCTGAAATAGCTTTTTCATTGCCAGACTCATAGATGAATTTCTCTGCAAAGAGAAGAGGATTAAATGCATTGCCAAAAACTAAGTATGTCAGACAAAGGCTCAGCAAATGGTGATGTGGCTCAAGTCTTGGTCTAATTTAGCAGCAGACACTATTTTTTTAACACAATGGTGGAGAGTCTTCAGCAATTAACTCTGTCATTCTATTGAAGATGAAGCATTCAGTTGCCTCTCTCGTAAAGATCTCAGACATGTTTTTGTCATAATTAGTAGTAGTGGGTGGTAATTTGGCAAGATACATTCTCTGTGTGTAGCTGTAGTGGGTTTTTATGGCTAGAAACATTTGTTTACTAGTTGAATTGTATTGGTGTGAAATGCATTGGGGTATGACAAAAATGGAAATTCTGATGATGCTTTATTAACAGGTTTTATTTTTAGAACTAGCTTTTAAAACCTGAAAAAGTAGTACTGTAAAGAGAACAGTGTCAGCCTAAGCAGCATGCTGATCTTCAAATCATAATCTAAACAACACATAGTTATTATGGAGACTTCTGTAAATCACTTTTCACTTCCTTTCTCTTTTAATCACATTAAATTTAGTTCCTGTGAAGCCAGTGGAATTAGGAAGATTGCAAGAAGCAGGCTGTATCTTCCTGTGGCATCCACATCTTGATTTTGTAAAGTGTTATTCTTGTGCTGGAGGCTACTGCTGTTTCTCTGCCCTTGGACTTACTGCCTCCTGCTAATTCATCCTGGTAGTGCTTCATTAGATGAGTCATCATTGCTTTTTGGAAACAGTGCTGTTACAGAAATTAAGGCAATAAATTAATGGAAGAGACTACTTCCAAGGAAAAGGATGTTGTAATCTTGAATAGTTCTACATAGAGATTTTGCAATGGATTTGACTCTTTTCAGTTGATACAAGACTTCCTGAGTGTGTGTATATATAGTAGGACTGCAGGAATCCTTAGCACTGTCTTTACTTACATATATCTAAATTCAAACTTGCAAGTCCCCAAGATAAATATTTTTCTGTTTTGTTTCTCGTATGCAGAGTGTTTTAGGAAAATCTGGTTCACAGCTAATGGCTAAAAGATTATTATAATGAGTAATTTGATGCAAAGTGCTATACTTTATGCTTTCATGGGCAGTTGAAAGCCATAAGTATAGTTGCCAGAATTTAGACAAGGTTACTTTAGTATCATCCCTGACCATTTCTAGCTCCTTCCTAAGGTGCCACCAAGGTTAAGTGATATTCCCACTTAATGGGGGCTGACCTCATTGTATCTATCCTACTAATTCTGGAACTTTGCCTTCCTTGCAGATGGTAGTTAGTACTTCAGAGGGATTGTGCTGAGTTTGAATTATGTGCCTTTTTTTCAGAGGGCCATAGGATGATTCAGATTGAAGAGAACCTGAGGAAATCTCTTGTCCAACTTCCTACTCAAAGCAGTGGCAATTATTAGGTCAGATAAGGCTGCTGGGGGTTTATCCAGGCAGGTCTTGAAAGCTTCCCATGGCAACTATTTGTAATCCATGACTTTTCTTTGTTGAAAGGAATAAGAAACCTGTCCAATCACAAGTGTCTGATCCCTGATGTGTAATTTTGTACCTGAGATTAGAAAAAGACTACTTTTTTTCTTTTTCCGTTGCTAAGTATCTTTCATGTTAATATGGGCCAATGAATGCAAAAAGAAGTCTGTGTGGTTGATGTTTCATATAGGGCTTACCATTCCTTGTTCATTATGCCAAGTTTTTCAGCACTTCAGAAAAATTTGGGTTTATGCAAGGGTGAAAATTAATGTGTTAACAAAAAAATACCAAAAGTTCATAGTCCAGCACATTTTTACCTTATATATTTGTGACTTCATTTGGGAGGCTTGAGGAGGGGAGTGTCTCTGAATCTGTTTAAAATTTCTAGTGTTTTCAGTTGTCTGCTTTTCTGCAAAATAGCAGAGAATAGAACTCATCTATTGAAGTTGGCTGGGCTACTTTAAGAAGTGTTTATTAGAGAAAAAGCCCCTGTTTGTTCACATTTCTCTGACTTAGATTGAATGTAAATTCTTGGACCACCCTTAAGCAAAAGTATTAAATGTGTTCTTTAGGTGCACCATGAAACTTTGTTGCTGTAGTTCAAAACAGGCACACTGTTCTTCAGTTTAATATAATACTACTATTCTGTATGGCAGCAGTAATTTCTTAGGATATAAGTGGACAGGCAGCATTAATTTCCATTGGAGGTTCTAAAAGAATTTGATTGAAAGGTTTGGGGTGTTTTCTTTGCCAGGACAATCTTTTGAAAATAAAGGAAAATGGGTAAACCTTTGGGTTTGAAGTTTAGGTGTTTGGAGTGCGTAGAGTTTTGGGATTTTCTTAATAAAAGTTGCAGAAGTTTTGTTTCTCAGGAAAACTGCTGATGGGCATGGGACCAGAACTTTCAAAATTAGACTTCTAGGTACTTGATACAGAAAGACTAAAAGATGTAGTTTTAAATCTTGGATTTGAGAGGGAGCAAGAATGACTTGAAAGAACTTCCTGGAAAAAATTATGACTTTTCATTTGAATGCCTGCAAAATAATGTTGTCAGATCTATCTGTAGAAGTAAATAGTAAACCTATGAGGACAAAGTTTTCAATCAATGTTTCTTTGATTTATGATTTGAAAGGTAGGCAAAACTCAGCCTAATTTTTTTTTCTGGCTGCATCAGAAAAGAATGACTCCAGAAAAGAAAAAGAAGAAATTAGATTTAGCTAAGACCAAATGCTCAGTGAGAGGATTGACCTTTGCAGTATTCAGAGGCTTTGTTGCCTATGACAGAGAAATAATGGGCAATAATTGTTCAGAGTGAATGCTACCTGCTAGGGGAGATTATTAAGTGAAGCAGGGTAGCTCTGTGGAAATCTTCTGGGAGAGAGCCTCTAGGGGTGTCAGGGTTTTGGTTTGTTCAGCTGCTGGCTCTGATCTGAAGGGGTTTAAAATGTTCCAATTCTCCTTTTGAATGTCTTTTAGCAACTGCTTGCACGTATAGGCTTGCCATTATAGCCATTATATCTGCCTAATAATTGTGTTGTAAAGAAAAGCTCAGACAGAAAGCACAGTTAAATCTTGCTGTTGGTATTTGGGAACCTATTTTCTTTGCATCAGTAAGGGATAGTTGCTGCAATAATACAGACATGCTAGAAGTCAGTTACTGAAACAGTAGGTGTTAGTAGCATTTTTTTCTATTACTAAGAGTAATATTTTTTTAATTAGTAGAACAAAACTTCAAAGACTGGATTGGTAGGCACACAAGTTAGCTTTGCACGAGGAGAACATGTTATCTTGAAATATGTTATCTTGAAACCTCAAGGTGATGTAAGTCTTAGAGCTGACTTGGTAATTTTCTTCATAATGCACAAAAGTAAATGTATTGAAAAGCCTTAATCCTTATTTTTGAGTCAAGTTAATTATTTAAAGAAAACATTAAACTTCTACGTTTTTGTTAAGTGGAAGACCAGCAGTGGAAAGCCAAATGATATTCATGTGCATGGAAGTTTAATTTGTCTGTGACCAAATTATTCTTATGGCAGTGTTGAGTACATTCACTGTTGCTGTACTACTTGTGCAACTCTCAGAGGTAGAAAGTTCTTTGTGTTATCTTACATAATGTGTTAAAAATAATAGTATTGTATACAGAACAGAAAACCATGGACTGGTAGAAGGACGATGTGGTGTTGAACTGTACCCCCAAGGAACTGCTGTATTTCTTGAAATTCTTCTAGGGTTATTTTGGTATGTCCTGTAATTAATCACTTTGTTTTCTCTGGAGCACTGTGGCCTTCCCATGTTCTGGAGTTGCTTCCTGTTGATTATTGGACTTAATTCAGTTGTTAGGGTAGACTTTCTTCTGGAAATTCAGCCAATTGTGTTTCTCAGTACTAGGAGTAGTATTGCTCTGTTGATTTCCATCTTTAAAGTATGTTTTGTCTGGCAAAGAGTCTTTCTCAGAACTTGTCTCCATCAGAGTAGTTACAAGTTGCACATAAGCCAAAGCCTGTCACAAAAATTGAAATGTTTAAGCCTCACAGTGTTTCAAACAAATATATTTTAATTTATTTGTACTCATAAAATGTATTAACATGTTGTAAGGGACTGTAAGTGCGAAAGTTTTAAAAGAGCTGCCCTCAGATTCCTTTCTTTGTAATTTAATGGAAATTAAAAGAATCATGTAACTGTGTTACTAAGAGCATGTCTGTACTGTGAATGTATAAATTAGCCAAGCTGAAAAAAAGGTATTGCAATATTCAAAATGACAATTGCAATTAGAGCCAATGGGAACTTTGTAATTCAGAAAACTAGGAAAAATAGCATTCCAGTAGCATAAAAATCCCCAAATACTAACATTGGGGTGACTGTACATCTGATGGTGGATGTCTATCTGATGGAGGTCATGCTCTTTAGGAGTAAGTATTTGTGAGGATATTCAATTTTACACGTTGCTACTACTAAAGTTAAAGGACTGGGAGGAAGCAGTGAGAGTCCATGAATAACTGAATAAACTGTTAAGCTGTGCTATCAATTTCAAAATGAGATCAAGGTTGCAGCAAGACCTGTGGGTGGGTAGATATCCCTGCCAGTCTAAAATCCCACAGAAATCACTAGCTTTTTAAGCTTTCATGTGTAATTAAACCCTTCCTATTTTGATAGCTCAAAGTAAACATAATCACATAGAAGGCAGTAAGGTTCGTCCTTTATTAGAAGTGTATTACAAGCATGTAAAAAAAAGGGTGTTTATTCTTAATTCCTGAAGGAAACAACATATTCTGATGTGTGTTTTCAGGGAGCATTGAATCTGGGTTTGGGTTTTGCATGAGTTCCGTAGCAGATTTGCAATTCTAGACTTTATTTATTTAGGGTTGGTCTTTTTTTAGTAAAACTTGAGCATGTTCAGGCAACAGAGGAGCCCTTACTTGCTTAATACCTGCAAGTATTCCTGGTTGGATGTACCTGCTTGTTACACCACCTTACTCAAGGTGCAAAAGCAGTCTGTACAACTTCACTTAAGCCTGTGCTTTACTGATTTCTTTGCCTTGACACCACACCAGTGAATGTGAAATTGAGGCTGTAGGCAGAATTGTGGGAAAGAAGTTGGATGTAAACTTGGTCTTTCCAGGAGCTGGGTTTGGATTTATTTTGGCTTGTAGAAGAGTCTTTGAGGCAGAAGTTACAATGAAGAAATTTTTCCAGCACTACCTTCTGTGTCCCAGCTCCCTGTTTAGCTTTCTGTTCTGTAGCTGGACTAAGGACCTTGCAGTAAATCAGAATCCTGAGCTGCTTTCAAAGCAGCATGGCCAGCACTGTGAGGGAGGTGATTCTCCCCTGTTCCACTCTGGTGAGGCCCCACCTGGAGCAGCTCTGGGGCCCCCAGCACAGGAAAGGCATGGATGTGTTGGAGCAGGTCCAGAGGAGGATCACAAAAATGATCAGAGGGATGGAACACCCCTCCTGTGAGGAGAGATTGAAAAAGCTGGAGTTGTTCAACCTAGAGAGGAAAGGACTCTGGGGAGAGCTTATTGTGACCTTTCAAATATATAGAGGGGGGCTTACAAAAAAGATGGGGACAGACTTTTTATCAAGGCCTGTAGCATCTGGACAAAGAGTGATGTTTTTAAACTGAAGAGATTTAGATTGGAAACAAAAGAGAATTTTTTAATGTGAGGGTGATGAGACTGAAACAGACATCCCAGGAAGTTGTGGATGCCCCATTGAAGTGTTCAAGACCAGTCTGGATGCGGCTTTGAGCAGCCTGGTCTAGTGGAAGTTTTCCCTGCTCATTGCAGGGGTTGGATGGGATGACTTTAAAAGGTCCCTTCCAACCAAACCATTCTGTGGTACTGTGGTTTGCCTGGCAGTAAAAAATGGTTTGTGCTTCATATGAACTGATTTTTCTGTTTCACATTTTGTGGTTATGAACTTGCATATGTGAGGGGGCACAGAAAGGCAAATTAGTTCTTAAACAACATAGAGAAATAGTAGATGTACCACAGCATGCCTTGGGATTATGCTTATTGCCCTTGGATACTTACCTGCAGGAACTGTTATTGAATACACAATTGTGTATGATCATTCATTATCCATTATCATTTCACAAGGCCTGTTTTCATGGTAATTTGTTGGAACCTGAGGTTGTCAGTACTGTGCACAACATTGAAAGTATTTCTTCATTGTTAAAACTTGAGTATATAAATCAGTCATTCTTTACAAGAGTGATTTGTTTTAATCAGCACGTTTTTACTACTGAACTGTTCTTTGTGTAATGTAGATGAAAAATTCAGAACAGATTCACTAATCAGAAGTATCTACAACCAAAATAGACCACCTTCTTTACCTCAGTGGTTTGTTTCAGCAGATGTCTCTGCCACAGGGTGCAGAGGAAGATCAAAAATCAAACGTGAACATTGGTTGCTTAATGAAATCAAACACTTCATATAATGTTCATTAAAGTATTTTAAAGTCTCTTTTCATTGGACTGATATTAAATAACTACCTCTGTGTGTGTAGGTCAGAGGTCATACGTTGGATCATGTGTATGTACAGTTTATTAATCTAAGAAATCAACCCTGGTTCTAACACAATCTGAAGTTAAAAGTAATCTTTAGATAAGAAATCCCCACAGTCAGTGTGTTGTCAAGTCTCAGGATTTGTTCATTTAGATCTGATGCATTTTGATCTTTCATTGACAATAAGGAAAAACGCTGAATAGGAGGGAAAATAAGTGTCTGAGATTAAAATTATTAATGATAAAAGGGCTGTTCATATGAGCTGCTGTTAATATCTCTGTATTTTCTTTTATTGTTATGGTATCTCACTTGATTTTTAGTATTCAGTTCCTTTTCTGTTTCTGCCTTGCCCTTGTCTAAGCACATAGTATACTGACCTAAATAAATTATAGTTTGCCCTACAAGCATGAGTAGTTTTTATCCCTAAAAAGCATTAGTTTTCATCTTTGGTTTTTAATACATGCTTATTAATTTTTATTAGAGAAAGTATCAAAACTGTATATTAATCTGCATGACCTGATATATTTCTGTCATCTTGATTTATTGCATTTGTCCACAGATTTATGGTACTGGCTGCACAACACCTGAAAATCTTATCTTAATCAGGTTCCACCTGGGAACTAGATGATTGCCTCTAAAATTTCAATTGAATTCCTTTAGTTAATTTTATAAAAAGAAGCCATTTTGCTCAATACACTTTGGAAAACACCCAGGTGCCTGTGAGATTTCTTTGTGCTTAGTGCCCTGCATTTCCATGTGGTTTATTGGCTTGAGCTAGATGTTGCCCTAAGCATGCCTGGGTAGTGTCTGATTTGGAGCTAGTTTATTTCTGGGTGTCCTGGAGCAAACATTTTACATACAAAATTGTACATAGGTCTAGTTCCAAGTGCTTTGCTGTCCTTTATGAAACCTTTTTTTGTCTCCTGCAGTTGTGTGCATTGTTTTGCATTTACAAATGTTCCCCTTCTGGATGAAGTCCATAACAATGTGGTTTGTATTTAAATAAAAGGCATCTTTACTAGAGTCCAAGAGAGAATCCTGTTGAAATTTGTTTACTTTACAATGAACATCACCTAGAGTAGATAAACAAATTCTATTTGTTCCTGATGTTTAGAAATGAGATTGTTCATCTGGAACTAATAGCAAGGGAATATATCATGAATATAAATAGTAAGTTCATAGTGCCGTGTTTTGGTATGTCAGTTTTGCTTAAGGTAAAAGCATTAATTATAAAACTGTTTTAAACACAGCAAATTACACTGTTAAAGTAGTTGCTGGGAGCATTTGGGAAATTTGTTAGAGTTTTTGTTTTGTTTTTTTCCTAAACAATATGTGTATGTAAATGTGCCATACAATACAGAGTTACCACAAGCTTCTCAATTCTTTGAAGTTGAATGATCATATGCAGTCATGCACAATGGTAAATATAGCTCTTAACTTTCTAAGCTGAAATTTTCCACATGGCTCTTAAAATAAGTGTTTATATGACAAGGAGTAAGTATTTCTTTTTTTCAAATTTAAGTGTAGAGCACCTTCTGAATGTGGTGCCAGAATTCTTCAGCCTGAAAAATGACTAAGACCTCCAATGATTAAGGGAGTAAACAGAGAAACACAGTTAACCTATTTCATGTCATAGGTAACCTCCCTGATCATTTGTTACTATGTCACCTTTCCTCAGATTGTTAAACTGGCTGTTTATAGAATGCTTCCAAAAAACCTTCAGAGAAGAACTCTAATGCAGAGGCTACACCTGTTCCCTGAAGATGTGAGTAGTCATGCAGTTACATTTGCATCCTTGTGTTATATAGGGGTGAAGAGGGAGTGTTAGCAACAGCACTTATGTTATAAGAAAGTAAATTAAAATAAAAATCAAACAGCTTTTTTAATATATATCCATATATAGCTGGGTGTTTTCCATATTATTTCACAGAACTGTGAGATTAAAGATATGAGATTGGTGTATTTAGGTCAAACACTTAGCATGAAGAATGCAGTGCTATTGAAAAAATTTGGTCTGGCTTTGTGGGCAGGGGTGGTGTTTGTTAAACAGTCAGACACACTTGAGACTATTCTCACCTGTCTCAGGTTATCCCAGAAGATATAGAGAAGAACCTTCTCCAAGAGATTCCTCAGCCACGAGCAGTGCCCAAGAGGTTAGATGAATATACACCAGAGGAAATTGCTGCCTTTCCAAAGGTTTGGACTCCGTAAGTATCTTAGATTTTTTTTTAAGAGGACACTTTGAATATGTATTACATAGGCTCCCACATTATCAGTAAGAAAAAAACTAGTCACTCTTCTCTTTATGTCTTTTTCTGGGGGGAGAGGAGGTCATTAAAACAAAGAACAATGGTTGCTAAAATTTTCTATTTTGCGTTTGGGTTTTTTTTAATAAGAAAAGCTTTACTTAAAATTGTGTTTTTTACTCTCTGCTTCATCAAAATGAATAGAATAAAAACCTTCATTACCTGGTTTGAGTTGTACGTGCTCTATAATGCATAACTGTTAGCCATAGCCATAGGAAATGCCACTCAGGTCTGTAAACTTCTAAAAGCTTACTAAAAATCACTTGCACTTAGGCTCCTCACCTTAGATAATACTAAAATAAATCTGTACCTCTGTGTTACAGTCCTTGTTAAAGGAGACAGAACCCAGCAAATGCGTTATGCTCTTTTCTGAGCTGAAACATCAATATTGGTTTTGACTTCTTCTAACCTATGCCAGTGATAAAAATTGCTATATTTGCTTTTATCCTCACTACTGAATGGAGCTGAAATTCCTGAGATCTTCTGGTTCCTATGAGATTTCAGTGGATTAGCCCTGAAGAAGTTTAGGTTCTGCACCATTGACCAGAATTCTGCAGTACATTATAGTAAAGCTGATAAGCCTGTCCTGTCATATGGTATGCTATAGTCTTCTGTAACTCTGTTTGGTATTTAAACTGCTAAAGGTTCTTCACAATAATTTATCTTGAATGAGGATCTGGCACTTAGTTTTAGCTAACTAATTGGGAGTATCTGTGTTACCAAAGGGAATAGTGTTGTGCTGATAGAGTTTTTAAAATGCATTTCTTTGTCCGCACACATTACCATAGTCTTGACTGAGTTCATCTCCTTAGGACTTGGCCACCTTAATTGTGTTGACTCACAGGTGTGTGTGGCAGAGGACAAATAAACTTGGTGCCATTTATTTAAGTCATTGCTATCAAACAAAGTTTTGTAATATCTTTATGTCAGCATCTTAGCCTTGGGGAAAATCTGCAGGTAAGAACACTACTGCACTTAGAATTCTCCTCCCATAATTTCTTGGAATCATTCCCTCTGGAGGAATTCAAAGCACAGAGAAAATAAGCATCCCCTTTTTATATATTTCTCTCCTCTGCAGTCTCATCTGGGTTGACTGCTGGTAACTGCTCTCTGTATACAATCTTTTTGCTCCTTGTGGGAGCAATTATGGGGCTTGGGGAGTGCAACTGCCTTAGAAATCCCACTGCAGATTTGGAGGCTTTCATCTCAGAGGATCATAGTGCTTCTCCTGTGGGAGGGCTGGGGACCTCAAGTGGGTATTATGGTGAGAAAAAACAGGGAATAGATGGGCCTGAGAGGAACAGAATACTGGGTCTAAAATGAGTGAGAGAATGCTAGAGAGAAGTGGCACTAGTAGGCCCTGGGTGGGGTGGGGAAAAACAAATGGGAGTTTGGGAGAATTTTAATGCTCTGAGTGTAGAGACTGGGGCAGGTGTTTCCCTTCAGTCAACTACTCTATCTAGAGGCACATTTCAAGGCCTGGAGACATACCTAACCCTTGCTGTGCTGGACTTTTGTCCCAACTGCTTTTCTGCCCTCAGGAGCTGGTAAGATCTAGCAGAGGGGTATAATGAAGATGGTTATCTTTCATCTCTCTGCTAACTGCAGGGCTCATTGGTTCTTGTCCTGACCTGCAGCCACACCATTGTTGGTGTCAGACATGTTTTAATCTAACCTTCAGCTCACTGTTTTAGCAGTTTTGATCTTGGGAAGAGTTTCCAATATGAAGTAGTGGGAAAAATAATAATGTTTTCCCTGTCTGAAGGAGAAAGTGTATTTTGATATTCTGGCATTCAGATTTTGGAGCAAGGGGGGAGAAGGGCTTATCTGAGAAATAAAAGGTAAAGAATTGAGCAAATATCATAAAATAACTTTCTGATGTGATAAGTAAAATACAGAGGTCTGTAAAAGGGGGCTTAAAATGAACCATGGTGGTCATTGTTATGATTAAAATGCCAACTGGAGTGTCTGAGAATAGACAGCTTTGCACCTCTGAATATGCAGAGGTAATAGGATCTGTGTTCTGAGCTTTTTCAGTGTGTGAACCCATGGAAGAAGTAGTGTTTGCATTATTACAATATTCCTGTGAAAGACAGGAAAAGGAACAAAAATATAAGTATTTACATATTCTTCTTAGAAGCGTATAGCACAAATATTCTTTTAAAAAGTAGTCAAAGAATGGACAGCTTTGTTCAAAAAACCAAAGAGAAGTTAGATTAAAATACTGTTGCATAAATCTGATAATTAGAGATGTACTGAGAAAACAACTGCTTGCCATGAAAATTATTTCAGAAAAGAAAACGTGAAGGGAACATGAGTTGTTTTGTAGAAATCCAAATACTGCAGAAATATATGTGTGTCTCAGAATGCCAGCCTGACTTTCTGTTTGGGTTCCTTGTAATTTCATTCTTCTCAGCTGACAGACTGCCCAGGGAGGCTGTGGAACCTCCAGCCCTGGAGATGCTCAGAACTCACTGCACAGTTCCTGAGCAGCCTGATGTCATGTTGAAGTTTGTTCCTCTTTGAGTGTAGTCCTTTCAGATAGATGCAAGTTATTCTATGGTTCTTTATATGTGGGGAAAGTAAACAAACATATTAAAATAGATTAATATTTTAATAAACTGTGTTTTAAAAACCAAGTGCATAGGTTGCTAAACTTATTAGTCCTGTTTGGCGTTTCCTTGTGCTGTTGTTTGTTACTCTGTACTAGGATCTTAGAAATCTGGCTGAGAACACACAGTGCTAAAATGAGTAGCCTGTTGTCCCCTGCATTCTGCATTTGGGGTATAAAAAGCTTTATTGTGGACTTGGATCTGTGGGCTTCTGCAGTACCCATAGATAACTTCCACTCAGTATGAGCAGTCCTTACAATAAACCAGAAACTGAAAGACACAAAAAACCTTTAAACTCTTTTTTCCTTCAGATTGTTTTAATAATTCTTCCTGCCTTATGTGACTTTTGGATTTAATTATTACTTATCTTCCCTGAAGTTTTGAGCCTAGTGACCAACCTGTTTACCAAAGGGTAGATGTTCAAAAAGGAATGAAATATCTCTGAGTGATTAGAAAAGGGGGGAGTAAGAGGGAGGTAGTGGTGGTGGTTCATCTTCTTTTTACAGAAAAAAAAATAGTTGATACTAGCCCTTTAGGATGCCTGTATGCTTTAATGGAAAAGATCAAAGGAAAAGTAGAGTTTGATGAAAGGTGTGTAAGGCCATAAATACAGATAAACACTTACTATAAGTAGAAAATTAATCTTTGAACTGTTACATTAAAACCTGTACTCAAGAAATGTATCTTGCTTTATATAAACCAGACATAAATAGCTGGATTTATGTGAGGAATTACTAATAACCCTTTTTCTTTTCAATTGGAAATAATAATGTAAATTTTCATTTGGAATGTGAAGCACTTGCTCAGATGTTATTGGACATTTTGGCTGTATTTTGTGTTAAAATGTCTTGCTAAAGTGGGTTCTTTAAAGGCTGTTTTGCTGGTAGGTGGAGACTGACCCACCACAGAGAAAGACACAGCATGCAAGTGGGACACTAAAATAGAGAAATAGTTTTTAAGGAAAGCACAGGTGTGGAAACCCAGCAAATTGTTTGGTTTTCAGAGTGGTGAGCCTTCCTATCACCCCTCCTTCCAACATGACAGGACATCAAGAGGGATCCTGTTCCATGAGAGTGGAGAAAAGTCAGAATATTCCTAGTCAGAGGAGCTTTCTTTGAGCCGCCTTTCCTTTTATTCCTAATCAGACCCAACTGACTTCCCAACTGTGCAGAGGTTCTTACTTAGATCCTCCTTGGAGAGGTCCAAAGTAAGTGGGATGGAAAACCTTGTAGATACAGGAAAGTAAATTATGTCTGTTCCAGACATATTTCAAGGTGAAAAAGATGAAAAACTAATTCCTTTGACGGAGTTTGATTTTGTACTGTGAATGAGACCTTTTTTTCAAGTGTGTTTGAAGTTTCAGATTGTATGTCTTTTAAATGAGTTTTAAACAGAAATCATCACAGAATTCACCAGTCACATATGACTAAGCAAACAATTCTGTTACATAAAAGCAAAGCTACATCAGATTCACGGGCAAATTTTCCTGTTATATACCACTTGAAAGTTGTTTAACTGTCTGGGTATATATATGCTTTGAGACAGTTTTAAAGGCAGGAAATTGTATTTCAAGAAGTATTTAAATAAGAATATTACCAGATATATGGAACAGCAGCCCTGTGTTGTTGCAGTGGGATGGATGCATTCCTAGGAGTTTCCCTTAAGAAAGCAGGGCTGTCTGACTGCATGGTGTGCTCAGGCTGGTGCTGCTGTGCAGACTCAGTGCCTGGTGCACTGCCAGCCCTCCAGGAGCTCCCCTCGGGCCAGACAGCTGCTTGCTTGTCCTTGGGGGAGCAAGTCCTACACTTCTGAAGTTTTTAAAACTTGATCTATTGTAAACTCTGCAATATGGTTTTTGAAAACCAAACACCTTCTTATATTTATATTTCTGAGTAACTTGCCTGATTTGTGCCCCCATCTGTACATCCTGCTTTGAGGTGGGAGGTTGCAGAACCTGGTCTGAAGCCGTGATTTTGTTCCAGCCAAGCAGCATGGGTTAGGCAGGATCCCAATACTGACACTGCATGTCATCCCCATGCCATGGCACACAGATTCCTGGAAGTTAGTCAGAAACACTCTGTGGCTTTGAAAGAAGAAAATCACTGTGTTCTCAGACAGAAAAGTTGTAGGTGATGAAACATGAGCATATTGGATGCCTGTGAACTGCAGATGGCTCTGATAATCCTCTTATATTCTGTGCCACTTCCAGTTCCTCCCCAGTTTTGTGTCCTTACAGCCAGCCTTGCCAGACTCAGGCAACCAGAAGCCACCTGTGATGTTCCCAGCAAAGAAATTTGTGGACCCTGGTAAACAGAAAAGCTTTTGTGTTTAGAAATCCTCTCAGCCACTGCTTCCTTTTCTGTTGGTTTTCTTAGAATTGCAGCCGTACTTGTCTTGCACAATTCTAAAATTTCTAGTGCAAGTTTCTAATTTTAGTTGCACAAATTATTTCTGGAATGTAGTTACTGAGCAGAAGGAGAAGCCAGATACACCCTGGTTATGTGGCTGAAACAATATTATAAACAGTACTTTTACATATACAAGATGCTAACAGGGTTTATTAGATTTTTTGTCTGTTAATTTCTTCAGATAACTTCATGAGGAGGCAACATGAAAAGACACTTCACATTATCGTGCATAGAGAAATTACATTTGGAGTATTTCCAGTGATGTGCTGTTACAAATTATAACTTTGCAGTTTTTAACTAAGCTTATAAATGGGGATTTTTTCCCCTACAGTGACATAAGAGGTAAAATAAAGGAAAAATTTTTGGAGTAGTCACTCTAGTTACTCTGAGAAGAGCAGAGGGAAGGCCATAAAGCCATCTCTGAAGATGGTGGGGTCTTGAGCTATTGTAATAAGGAGCATCTCAAGTTCATTCATTAGTCTTTAAAAATTTGGTACCAAATTAAATTTCTCCAGTCTTTTTCTTAGTTTGTGTTCAGTTGTAGAGTGTGTCTGCAGCTTCTTGGGATTTGTATTGTGTTTTATATTATGCCTCACTTGGTAATATTTGGTTTTTATCTTGGGTTAAGTACTGCCCCTCCAATTTGAGTGTTCATCTCTCACAAAGCAGATCATTAATCCCCAATCAAATCTAGGAACTATCATTGGTAACTTTTTTTTTTTTTAATAGTAAAGGCATAAAATGTCTCAGAATTTTGTGTAGCATTTAATTTAGTAGATTTGGAGGTAACCAAGTCTCACATTTCAGACTACCACAGCTGGATCTAAATTCCTGTGGACAAAAAGCCAGAGATACTTAAGAAGAAAATTGCTCTCCTCTACATTAGGTTTTAGCTGCAGGCAGCAACTGGACACTAATCAAGAAGGGTCAGTAACTCAGTCATCTTAAAAATCCAAGACATTCATGTTGAAATTGTTTAGCCTATTGAATTAAATTACTGGCTTTCCTCTGGCATGCCTAAAACTGATCAGCACTACCAGTCCTCATCCTTTACCTGGGGGCAACTTAGGTTGTGTCTAAAATGAGAGTTGAAGGTAAGAGGTAATAAATGGGTAACTGGGCCCTTTTACTTTCTAAATAGGCTCTGGAAAATAAAGTTCCAGAGCTACTTTCCCCTTCCCTTAAAACCTTTTTATCTCATATGTGAGAGTGGAAACTAAATGAGTGGAAATTTGACAAGGAATAGTAGAATGGTTGTATATGATACTGTTGAACTACTTGCCCACATGAAATTAGAGTTAGATTAATTTTTAATCACTCTTTATAAATGTCTGTATTTCCTTTTTTAACTTCTGTGACTGACAGTAAGTCTGGAAAGCATTTTGCCATTCCTTCACCGAGTTTATTTGAAGAACAGCATAATTCTTTGTCCAAAGCCAAGTGTGCAGTGCTGCTCTATATACAGTCCTACGGTTTTTAGCAGAATATATCACTAAAAGAGAAACCTTCTATTTTCAAAAAGCATTGTCTTAACAAGATGGAGCTTACATGTATATTCCATTGACTTAAGTATTTTTCCAGACAGAATCTATATAAGCAAGGTCAGTATCAGGGAATTACAGTAAGCTTAAAAAGCTTAGATCAATTTTACTTAATTTGTTGTTACAGAAACTGAGGTTTTAACCACTTTATTTTAAATTATAATAAACGATTCTTCATTTCAGTAGGAGTACCTAAATGCATATCAGATAGTTGATTTAGGGACACTTTGTAAAAATTACAAGTGCTAGTTTTATGTAGAAAAAAGCAAACAAGTTGCAGCTGGGGACCACAAAATACACATCTTAAGTTTTGTTTCTGCAGAAGAGGATTAGTCACTAGAGCTGTACTGTCATAGCAGTATCACATTTTCTTACTCTTGTTTCAAAATGCAACTTCTGATACTGTGGTTTGTTCTCCAAGCAAAATGAGTTACACTTGCAGAAGTTACACTTGCTTTTTAGGCAAGACAACAGTCTGCATGAGAACAACACTAACATGGAAACAGTTCCTGTGCCCCAATCAGAGGAATTGAGGGTTTAGAATAGGCCACAGTGTGAATTGGAAATTCAACCATAGTTGAAATATCATCAGCTATTTCACTGATTTTGCCAGAGGTGTAGAGCTACCATGGGATAATAGGTACACCTTGAGTAGAGAATGATTCTTCTCCCCCCTCCCCAGCACCAAACTGTTGATGTTTGAGTGTAATCACATAATTTGGTTTTACAGGGAATGATAGCAATGTCTGATCCTTAGGTTTTGATTTACTAGTGTGGTTAGTGAAAAAGATGAAATGTGTTCAGAGGTCCCCTTTAGCTATAGTCCCTTTACCTAATAGCTATTGACTTTGGGACAACTTGCAGAGTGTTCCTGAAAAATACATGTATTCCTTTTGTTTTGGAATTTACAATAAATTTTTCCTCTGTGTTGAAGTTTTTTCTATAAAAACAAATATTAAATACTCAAAATTTCATAGTTTATTCATAAAATGACCTTAAAATGTTGCCAGATAGACAACAAATTTCCTGTTGTGTGAATTGTGCACAAAAAAATTTTAGACAAAACCAAATTACTTGGAACCTTGTGTTATAAGAAAAGGCTACATTGCCCTTAATAAGCAGATATGAAAGATGAACCATAGAACCATTCTGTGTGAGCAGACAACTGTCATCAGTTAGCAATACTTCCACATTCCTACGATGGTGATTCCCAGAATTACGGAGAAGGGCATTGCAGTAATACAGATTGAGTGTGCCTGCCAGCACAGAGTAATGGGACCAAAGAGCGACTGAGGGCTAGTAACTAAGTGGCATGGTCAGTCCACAAAATCTTCTCACCAATTGGTCTTCCCTGCTCTGTCATCTGTTCAAAAGTATTGTTTTTAAACTGCCCTAAATGAGACCTTTATGAGCTACTGGATATCACTTGTTAAGTACTTAAAAATTTAAGGGTAGGTTAGAAGTACTTTAATACCAATTATTTCTCTATGTGTTCTAGTTTTCCAGCCAAGTTTGGAGAGATTTTACCCTTGTTTCTTAAAATTATTGAAACTTGTGTAAGAAAGTCAGGGAGAGCTTCTGTACAATTACACAGTCATGCTAAAGACTCCTTTCAGCCTTTTGGGGAACACTACATTGTTCAGGAAACAGGATGGGGGAAAGGGGAAAAAAAGGCTGCTGGATAAAAGGCTAACACAGCAGCCACAGACCTAAAACCCTCTGGGGTGAATCGCTCCTAAAACATTTTGATAACTGCAAGTTAAGACCAATATTTCTTTGGTTTTGTTAGTGATGAATAACCTATGCAAATGAGAATCCTACCAGACTTTAACTTTCTAGGTAATAGAAAGTGTTGCACAGACTGCAAGTGGAAGAGATGGATGGATGTGCCTTTCCAACAGGATGGTTATTAATTTTAAGGGGGTTTTCATGCGTCTGGAGTACTTTAATTCATGGAAGCAGTAAAATCTTAACAGAATTCTAAGCCTGTACTCTTCAAATTTTGCTCTTGTACCACTCCTCTCATCTCAGTCACTGTATTAGCCTGTCACATTAGTTAGCCTTAAGGCACTGACCTTTTGCAGTACTGATGCAAAAGTAAATCCTTTCTGAGCACTCCTTGTTACTGCTGCTGAGTGTGCAGAAATTCCAGGGAACTCTTGCTCTCTGGGTCATGTGCTCCAATGGTGAGATGAGTGCCCACAGGTAAAGAGAAAATTACAATTTGAGACAGACCTTCCACACCAGGTGTGCATTGCTGAGTCAAAAGCAGGTATTGACAGGTCACTTCTTGTGCAGCACTGACTGTCTCACTCTCAGCAGAGGCAGGTTTGAAACCATTAGCAGTCATTAACATAGGCTTGCAAGCACACAAATGACTGAAACAATTCCATGAGATTTGACTTCGTAAAACTTATTTTGAAAAGTCTCAGTCAATGCAATGTAACAGCAAAGTAGTGTGAGCAGAGATTGTTTGGGGAGAGATGGCTAGCCAGGTTTTTTGAGCTTGAAAGAAGATGAGGTCATGTTATCAAATGCTGTTTATCAGCAGCATGTGGTAGAAGAAACTAGGGACTTGTGTCACTTCTCTTGGAGGAAGAAGGAAGGGCAATGTTGACTGCAAATGATATTGTTACAGTTAATCCCAGTGCATTTAGAAGTTCTAAGAAACAAAGTAATTTGGATTAAAATACATAGTTTTATATTTTGTAGAAGAGGTATTGTGAGTCATTAAAAATGAAAATATTATTTTAAATACTGTCTGGATTGTAAAATAACTGCTGTACATAGAGAATAGACAGTGTCATATATTACTCTACAGTCTTGCATTTATTATTTCTTTGTGGTTTGTAATGCTTACCTGTGTGCTGTAAGATGCTACAAGGTTTTAGCTTGTTTGCCTAGAAATAAGATGGTGAAGTTGTCCTGTATATTTTTGAAATCAAGTTTGTTGCAGTATAACCAGACTAGTGATTACTTTGATTTGGATTTCCTAGAGTAATACACACCACCACCCCCCTTTTTTTTTTTTNAAAACATTGCTAGGCAAAGGGAAACTTCATTGCTGGAATGTGCTGACAAGAATTTAATAAAGATGGAGCTGTGCAGCAAGTCTCTTCAGAGCTGATTGAAATAAATACTCACTCCAGGAGTTGAAAGTTGAACACATTTAATTATTGCGGTGGGTCTCTGTCCTGTCCTTCCTCACAGGAAAAATACCCTTGGGAGAGGATATTTCACATCACACTGAAAAAGGATATTGAATATTCTGTGAAGTGGGGGGTCCCATCATAGTTCCCAGTATGCAAAGGTCTTTTTGTGCTGTTAGTTTCTGTTTGCCATCTGAGATGTTCAGATGCTGAGGTCATAGCTTCAGGAGCATTTTTCTGGCAATAAGGCTCAGTTTTAAGAATCATCCATCACTTTTCCTGCCTTTCCATTCTGCTTGTGTGGCAACAGAATGGAGAATCAGAACTGACCTAGATTAAAGACAACCTTGTTTTATGCAGCTGCAAAAAGAAGCTGGAGTTGGTTGGTGTTGCTAGGGAAGCACATGTATGTTCACTAAATTTCAGTGTTAATGATCCAGATGCCAGCTCTACACTCTGCAGTGTTTTTCAAATCTAACTGTAACTGTGAAATCTGCAGACACACTGAAGAGAGAATTTACAATGGCAAGCTTTAGCCCAAGGACACAAGCCTGTTCAAGTCATCTCTGAAGTCCCTGAAGAAAGGCAAGACTTCTCCATGTTCTAGGGTTTAGTTTGACCTCAGTCTTATTTCATGAAGTGTGGTACAGAGCAAAGAAGTTACTGTTCTCCTGTAAATAGGAAAACTCTAACTGTCCATTGTTTTTTCAGCACTGCAGAGTCTAGGGCTGGGGTCTGTAACAAATATATGAAATACATTAATTCTGCAGAGTTTTGGGAAACTTTCTACCAGTTACAGTGAGGACCACTAAGACCCTTTTGCTTTCCATCACCCTGATCCTAGGAGCTGGACATATGTGTAGGTTTATCTGTTTTGTTTGTTTCAGTGGCACTGTTGGCATTTTACATCAGCTGTATTTCTCCTGATAGCTGTGAGTATGGATAAAAATTGGGAGAATTTACAGAATCACAGAATTGTGAGGGTTTGGAAGGGACCTGTGGAGATCATCCAGTCCAAGCCCTCTGCCAAGGTAGGGTCCCCTAGAGCAGGTTACACAGGAATGCACCCAGGTGGCTTTGGAGTGTCTTCAAAGAGCAAGAATCCATTACTTCCCTGGGCAGCTTTTGGAGATTTAAAAGCTGTAATCAGAGCTTAGGACAGCTCTTCAGTGCCTTTTACTCAGTGGTAAAGTATTTGTTAAGAGAGAAGCAACTGAGAGGCCTCCTGTAATGAACGGTTGCTGATTTAATTTGCTAGTATTTTGTATTTTGCGTAGAACTCACAGAACTGTCTTAACACTTATTATGTGGAGTATAAAAATGTAAGAGAATTTTTTACATATTTTGGTGGCAGACATCTGCTTCAAGAACTAATGTTGCATATTTTTAGTGAACCCATAATAGTTTGTGTTTCAGCATCGATTGCAGAGACATTGGTTCCTACATTCCCTCTTTTCTCCTTGTCTTGGAGTCTCCTGTCAATATATAGCAAAGCTTTTTTTTCCCCCCCAAGAACGTTACTTTAAAAATAAAAAGAAGCAGCTATGTGAAGTCTTGCCTTTGGGTGAATTTCTGAACTGTCTGTTCTAGGAGATAGCATTTCCTTTGTTCCAAGTGCATAAATTCAGCCCTTTGCTGAGGAATGGCAAAAGTGCTGCCATCAAAGAAGAAGACTCTCACATGGATTTATGTCACTTATCAATGAGCGGTTGCCCACTGATGCTCCCAAGTAGTTCATAATTCTCTCTGAGTAGACAACTTTTTTGTAGGCTCATATTCTTCATCTGACAAAATGCCTGTAACACTTTTGCCAAAGGCAGTGCTTTTCAAGGCTTAGTTTTCCTGGTGCCAAGGACTCTTCAAAAGCAGTCCAAAAGCCAAGTACTAGTTGGCATAAAAAGCCTACTGTGGCAATAGAAAAGGCTTTAAAAACCTTTGTATTTGTTCACACAAGTGTTTCAGTGTGGAAAATCCTGTCTTTAAGCTTCATTAACTTCATAAAACTGCAAACTAAGGGTCCAGTGTTTTATGCATTCTTATGCATTTAAGTTTTAAGACAATGAGCATTGAAGTTTAAATGCAGATTACAAGCAAGCAAGAAAGAAAAAGATATTCACCCCACAACAAAGTGCTGTGAGACCTGTAGCTCTGCAGCTCTCCAGCATAACCCTAGATTGAAGTTTCAAGTGAGCCATTCATAGAAAAATGCAAAATGCTTTGAGCAATGCACAAGAGGATTGATTGGCTTATAAAAAAGAAAGAGTAATAACGATAAGCTGCAAGACAAGGATGTCTTTGCCATGTTGTGTTGCTTAAAATCTTGCAGCTCTGTCCACCTGTCTAGGATGAATGTAGTGATAAAACTTATAAGTCACTGCTGAGAATTTTTCAAAATCCCATAGGCTTACTACTCCACAAGCAGTTTCATATAATGTAATACTTATTCCAGCATGCAGGGTGAGATCTGAGTAACAAAGAAAATGTGGGATGGCAGAGAGGCTAGAGCCAGAGGATATTTAAGGTCCCTTCTGATCCAAACCATTCTGTGATTCTATGAATATCTCCAAGTACTGCAGTTTGGGATTCTAGGAAATGGAACTTGACTTCCCAGCGCACATCAGCCATTAAACGTTATGTTCAACTTAAACATTAAGCAGGTGTTGTGTTGTGGCTACAAGCAAGTATGTAAACAACATATATGGTGCTTGCAGCAGTTCTGTCATGCACAAAAGATACAAGTCCAAATGTTAATACAGAATATGCTATTTAAATGGGAAACAAAGCAGCTTTGTGATTCATCACAGTATGATCATTAGTTCTTCTTCATAGTTGTTCTGTAAAATTCACACAATTTTATATGCTACTTTTGAAATAACACAAACTGCATTCCAGAGTTGCTTTGATGTGATAACCTATGGGCTCATACAAGGGTTCTTTGGATGACTTCACTTTGCAGTGCTATTGCTTGGCAAATTCTAGAACTGCAGCATAGGACTGCAAGTGTTGGATTTCTGTGTGGCATCTCTGCAGCCATTTAAACTCTCAATCTTTAAAGTAAGCTGTCTACTTCCATTGCTGTCTGCTTTTCATTTCCATTATTGAGCTAAATTACTGATAAAATTTACCACTTTTGGAAATTTACCTTGGTTAGTGTAGTAGTTTTCAGGTTTTCCTATATGCCAGAATTTTTCATTCAACTTCATGGCAAATCTGGCCCTGTATTCCTTTATGTGTCTCTGAAACCTTAGTTAATACCTCTCTTGTTGAGTGTGGTGAGTTCCCCAACCTGCTTTGATTCCCAGATGAGAGGAATAGTTAGGAGCAGTGAGGCTGCCAGGTATGTGTGGGATGGGGGCTGCGAGGAGCGGCCGCTCCATGCTGGGACACACCGGGCATACCCCGGATACCCCAGCCTGCACTGGAGCTTTGGGAGTGACTGGGCAGAGTCCAGGATGTGCAGCTTCTCTGCAGGACATCTTAGGGATGTAGATGTGCATCTAGTCTGCAAACTCAGCATTCTAAAAGCCATGAGCTGGTCTGAGCTGTGTAGTTTCAGGGAGAATGTACTTCCTGCAGCCAGTGGATGTGTGGCAGGCAGGGAGAGAGATGTGCCTGAATAGGAGATCACAGCAGTTTGCTTCTATCTGAATGTTTTCCACATTTGTCGTCCAAGCAAAGGGGATTGCAGAACTTGTAAGATTCAAATTAGGGGGCTTGTTAAATCATCAGTTTTATCTATTTTAATAGTGTTGTGGTGCTATTAACTAAAACTAACCACCTTATGCAGGTGGAGACAAATCAGTGTCCATGTTTGAAGCCCTGTGAGATTGCATTCAGTTCAAGATGTTTTCTGTTTTGCTTAGGAAAGCAGAAGTGACCAATTACTCATGATGTCTGTAAATTCTTAGAGGTCTTAGTAAATTTCTTTAATTTGTTCTGTCGTGTTTGTATAATCCAGAAAATATTATTCTTTGTCAAAAAAACTTCACCAGAGTAAGGAAATAAAACTAGACAAGGCTGCTACTGCAGCCTTAAAGCAAAGCCACTGTAGTGCACATGCATTTCTTAAACCACTTTTTTTTTCCCCCCACAGACCTAAGGATTTTCGAAAGAAGTAATAACAAGAAAAGGAGATGTACCATCAGGAGTGTCTCTCCTCCTTCAAAGAAAATTCTTCTAATATGGAAGCATCTGTGCAGCTCAGTCAACCCTTCTGTACTGAATGTTTCTGACAGCTGTCAGCAAACTTGACTTGCCAAGATTATAGAAATTATTGTATTTGAAACACCTAAGAATGGGTATTATCTTGTTAATGCCATCTGTACTCTGCATTGTATGATCTAGTATTTGTTAATGGCATTTGATTTGATACTGTTATTAAAGAATTAATACCTTTGTAATGAGTATTTGCATCTCATAGAAACAATACATTGATTACTGCTATGAAGTATCTCACTCTAAAAGTTGCAGAACTTGAATTCCATGCAGGAAGAGGAGAGAATAATTATGGTCACCAGCCATACTTTTTCATCCTTGAGCTTTGGCCATCTTCTGATACATTGTGCTCTAAGGAACTAAATGACAACTAGAACTTTTTTAATAATCTTACTTTTTCAGACTACTGTTCATCTGCATCTAAATCTTGGGTGTGCTGCATGACAACAGCAAGGTTGACTCTACTTTCTAGCTGCTGAAGGTCATTAAATGTGATTCTGATGGTATTTTATTCTTGATGTTGAGATGTTACGTGATTGTCATTGGCAGATTTGATATCCCTGTGGTTCTGTCAGCCTTGGAAAGTAGCCAGGCAGAGCATTACATCAGCTGGGCATGGCTTTTGAAGATGGCAAACTCTGGACTCCAGAGTGTTGGTAACTCTGCTTGTTACCAACCAGAACACCCATTTGGGGCTGTGCAGTGCATTTTGTGAAATTACTCTTCCTCACAAGAAGGAGGTTCTGCTCACAACCCAGTGTAGAGCAGATTTCATTAAAGAGTTGAAATAACAGGCAGTAAAGGCAGATCACAGAGAGATAGTTTTCCTTTTTTGCCCCCTTTAGCCTCAATCTAATTTTCATTCAAGTCACAAGAACATGCCTTACTTACTTTAAGGAACATATTACAGAACAAAGAAGCAACATTTTTGTTATGAAAACCAATGAGGAAGCCAAACTTAAGTGTTGAACAATGCAAAAAAAGTCTTAATATTTACTTTACTTTCACAAGCTACTTCCCTGAAATTCCTTTCTGCTTCCCTGCTCTGAAAACCCTCAAGCCAAAGCTGTTCTGTAGTTAAGTAAAGCACCTGTTGGTGTTGTAGGAAATGCTGGTACATTATTTGACAAATTTTACAATGTTTGGTAAAGAGAATTTGAGTGTTCTACATCTGTTCCATACAGGCATAATACAGGAAGAAAACCAGTTGTTTGTTTATAACCATATTTCATTACATGAAATAATGGTTTGGTATTGAGCCTGCCTTTGCCATTCAGATTGGTATATCCCAGGAAAAATTCCTGCCTAGTGAATGTGCAACCTTCACTTCCAAGTCAGTTACTACACTGCATTAACTAGTGAAAGTATTTTTAAAAGCCCTAGGTTGAAGTAAATGCTCTTTTATGTGTAAGGACACAGTACACACTTTATTGGCAAGATCTGTGTGGCATCAGCTGTTCATTATGTGTGGAATAGTTGAGTCAGCAGCTTCAGTTTCTGAGGTGGTCTGGAAAAAATACGAGATACTCTTGATTATTCAGAGACTGGATTCTGTAGAAAATCTTGACTGACTGTGTCCTTCTTTTGGCAAACATGCAATTTCTGAATAGTACTTTTATAATTGGATAGAGCCCACTAGTTACTCTTTATTACCAAGATATGTCCAGCAAGTGACTGTATGATCAATGATACCTGAAGTATTCTGGTCAGCATGGTGCCAGCAAATGGCACAGTAAATAGAAAGTTAAATTAACTACTGCCATGGAAGGTTGTGCTTTAGTATATGAATTGTTATAGAATTGGAATGAGTATGGCCACTTTATTATCCCTAATTCATTTGTTTAATTTACTCCATGTACATCCCTGTGGTGTGAGGAGGAGTTGGGCAGATCTCCCACGTGAGGGATCCCTCAGGCCGAGAGCACCCGAATTCCCTGTGAGCAGAGGGGTGCTGTGCTGCTTCCAGCTGCTCCCCCAGCCCAGGAGACTGGTGTGGGAGCTGTTGGGCTGGCATAGCACAGGTGACATCGACTGCACCCCACAAGCACCCTCAGGGATTTGGTCAGGCTGTTACCATTGGGCTGTTAATGGAATAAATAACACCAATTGCTTTGTTTGGTTATGCTGTGTCCCTACATCCCTGGTGTTGCCTTATCACTCTCTGTGGTCCCAAAAGAACTTGAAATTTTGATATAATGTTGCAGGACAGCCAGTCAGGACTGATATATTGTGCACTGTTAGCAGGAGACTCAAAGTCTTTCAAAGACAAGACAGACAGAATTGCTTGAAAGCTGATTTTTTCCATCAGTGACCTCAGTCACTTCCACAGGGCCTGCAGGTCAGTATATCTCAGGCAGAACTGTGAGCTGTGTCAGTAGAACATGGACAGGAGTGGGCTAACCAGGGAGGGGCAGAGTTTGCAGTTGGGGTAAATTAACAGGGGTGTTCACAGCCAGTGCCAGCAGGGAAATTAACCCTGTGACCTTAGGCATTACTGTATTTAGTAATAACACCTCAGAGTATCAGTTGCATGTTGCCAGGCCGTGGTACCTGCTTGTGGCCAAGAGAGCCATGCTCACATGGGGCCACAGTGTTCTGTCAAGTGAGGTTAAGCTGCTAAAAAATAAAGTCCATAAGCTACATTATACTTACAGAATCACGAGGTTGGAAGAGACCTTCAAGATCATCAAGTCCAACCCTCATGTCCTAACACCTCAGCTAAACCATGGCACCGAGTGCCACATCCAGTTTTAAAGTCACATCCAGGCATGGTGCCTCCACCACCATCATGACTTTTCTACCTTCCATTTTAAATGCAAGTGCAGGTAAAGAAATAACATCCAACTTACATTCCATCAACTTTTATTGTCTTTTCCCAAGAAAATGGTTGCGGTCAGAGGTGAAAGAAGTAATGAGAAAACAGGAAGAAACTAGGAAGGTATCCAGCCCTCAGCTAGAGCCTGCTAGTCACATGTGCAAACCATGTATGCTGCTAATGAGACTGAATTATAGGTGAAATAATTGGAGATTACACAGTAATGGTACCCATTTATCTTCCTGGTGAGCTAAGGGAGCTGCTGGCAGTGGTGAGAGGCCAAACCTGACAGGCTTTTCTTTACTATAGAATATGGCTAGATGCCCTCCCAGTCAGGGATGAGCAGGAAGACAGTCCTGGGATGTACAGGACAGCCTCTCCAAGTCTGTATAGGGCTGAAAAAAGTGTTCCAAACCCATGCTTTCAATTTAAATGGCCATTTTTGAGCTAAATCTTGCTCAGGCTCCAGTGCTGTTCAAAGCTGTTAATTGAGTCTCTTTATAACTTACCTTGTTTGTAGATGATGAATTTCTCTGTGCTCAAGTGTCTGGGTTGGTGTTTTGCCTTCCTTTCCTCGTTAGCTGATCCAAGTTGCCTCCCCAACTACCCCTGCCAGTCTTTTGACTTGGGCATGTCGGCATGTGGAATCTCACATCCACAGCTGGTACAAATACCTCAGCTCACAGTTACTCTCTGCATTTGTCCATATATAATTTTAAAAATAAGGCTAAATTATGTTTATACTACATCCTTGATAATAAAACTGATGCCCCAAAGTGTTGAAAACAGGAAATATATTTCCTTCTCGTTACATTCTGTCCCCTGAAGATCTAATGCAATTGTTTTGAGAAATCAAATTAATACAGAATTATCATACAAAAGCTTGCCACTTTTATTTGCATACAAAACAGAAATGAAAGAGGTTCACAATAAATTATCAGTGTGCTCCCGGAACATTCTTGTGTATTTATTTTAGGTGAGTTAAGAAAACAATGGTCTGTTAATGTAAGAAATCTTTGCAAAAGGATAATAAGCCGGATGTAAGGACACCTGATGCATTGTTCTCCAGTGGATTTAGTCAGGTTACTCTGCTAGTAAAGCAATTCATCCAAAACAAACAAAAAGTAAGCAACTGGGAAAAAATGGATTAGAAAACATAAACGTTTTGTGAATGGTTTTACGTATGCCACCTAGCCAGATGTGTTTTGTCAGATACAGTTTGAAGAGCAAATGGAACAGTACTCCAAAGATCTACAAGTGACCTTTCATCATCAGCTAGCACCAACTCACTAACATACTAAACTTCTGGCATGCAAGATAATGACCATTATTTGTCATGTCAACTGGCCATGTACACTTTCCTCCTTTAAAATAAGAGCCTGTAAACATCTTCAGTGACAGGTGAGGCACCAGGACAAAAGGCCAAACACAGGTGCACATCAAGTGTTTCCCTTTTTTACACAGTTCGTGGAGAGGGGCTGTTTCTGTTGGCCTTTGTGCGTACTGGTGTCTTGGCGCTCCTTTTGGCTATCCTCCTTGCGAAGCGACTGATTCCCGGGGATCTCAGCTCAACGGCTTCCATCTCTTCTTGAACAGGAGTAAACTCTGGTTGAGCAAGATGAGGTGATGGATAGGACTGGGAGTATGGGGATGGTAAGGGGTAGGACCCGTGAACTGCGTACGGCTGTTGCTCACCATCGTAAAGGTCCTCGGGGTCATAGATTTGGTAGGAGTTATGTGGCAACTGCACTACTGGGATGTCTTGATCAGTTGGCTCACCGTATCCACCTTAACCCACCACCACCAAGAGTATTCATACGGTTAACACAGGAGAAGGGAGTAGAAAATTAAAGCATTCATTAGGAAATTGACATTTTGTATATAGATATATTTCTATGTGATGTGCGTGAGTATATATATATAATCTTTAAATACGCATCTTTTATTCACATAAAGGAACAATGAAAACATTTAACAAAATTAATAAGCTGGAGCAATTGGAAACCCACCAACAGACAGCCAAGTTAGTTGGAAACCACCACCACAATTTGTCAAATGTCCAGTTGTAATACTGTGCTCATTATACACTGCACACTCTGCCTGCTATAGCTTATTCCAATTATGGGCTAGAATACATGATTAGCAGGCAAAAATGGGTCAGGCGGTAATTTTTAGCAGTGCCAGGAAGCCAAGTGCATGTACAGCAGCTGTAAGTTCATTAGTGGTAGTCATTATCGTTGCTGGAAAGCACAGAGCAGTTCAGCATCCATCTCTGACCTTCAGCCCAATGAGACCTGAACCAGAATGAGCCTTTCACCTTCTGGATTGGTAGCCATTGTAAGGGATTGGGCCTTGAAAGAGGAAATGAACAACGGGGAGGGGAAGTGAGGAGAAAGGATAGGAAGAGACGACAACAAAAACATTCAGGTAAGTAAAACATACAAATCAGCTCAGGGCCAGATTAAACTGTAAACAACAAACAAATACGTCTTATGCATAACATTTGTAGTTTAGTGCTTTACTAATAAATGTTGATTTTAGGTTGGGTGATAAAATTTTTGGTAATTGTGTTAACTTCTTCCCATGGCCTCTCCGTGCTATAACGAGATGGGAAAGTAGGATACAGAGAAGATACAGAAAGAATAATTTTCTCCAGATAGCTTCACTGGTTAATGATGGACACGTGCATCCCTGTGCCAGGTTACACTACTACAGGTTTAGTAAGGGTCATGCTCTCATGCCACTCAGAGGCACATGGAAGGGGAGGTTGAGCAACACATTTGAAAAACTACAAGTGTAAAAACTGCTGTCACAAACATGAGTTGGTAGGGCTTCAACACAGACCACTGGGATGGAGCAGGCTCGTACAACTACACAAACACATACAGGACAGAACCCACTAGGCAGGATCAGTTTTGAGGCTGGGATCAGACGGTGGTCCTTTGGTCACTACGCTGGGTCACCTTCTCTTCATGCTGCAGTCCCACAAAGTAGAGCCACACTGGACACGCAGGTTTTTAGGGAGCCACCACATTTTTGCAAGGTTCATGGGTAGCCTCCATCTCACTTGGGCTGTTAGAAAACGCCACCCACACCTCTGCAAACGGCAGCTGTCCCGACTCCTCGCTACTCACCTCCCATGCCGTACCCAGCGCAGGAGGATGGATCACAGTACCCTGGAGGCCCAGCAGGACCTTGTGAGCCCGGGGATCCTGTGTGACCAGCAGGACCTCGTGGGCCTGGAGATCCTGGTGGTCCCGGGCTGCCAGTTCGACTTTCTCCTGGAGGTCCTGCAGAGAACAGAGATGAAACATCTGAGTTGTGTCTTTCATGAAGGCAGGGATATGAGGCCATCTTTCCTGGCTTGGGAAACATGGCACTGAGTGTTATAAACACTTCCAGGAGACAGCTTGAGAGGAGGAGCAAGGCATCCTGGCTCTGACTCCCTGGGCAAGCTGAGGGAAAGACTTCAGCCTCTGGCAAGGAAGACAGAGCAGCAGCCTGAGAGAAGACCCCCTCCCAATGAGCTTCCTCTCTGGCTGCTGCTTCATTTTCCTTGCCAGAGACAGCTTCTTGCCAGAACTGGAGCAAATGTTTCACCAAACATCAGACTTCTGGAAAGGGATTTTCATGGGGAAAGGACATCCCTGGATGCCTGCACAGCACTTGATTCCTCCCACTCCCTTTCAATACAGCTTCTGGATAATGCTCTGACTTGATACCAGTGCTTAATGGCCAGAATATCCTCATGAGGTCAATGCAATCTTACTCCTGTTTCAACAGAACTTGGTTATCACTTTCTCTGCTTTTTCAGGACCTAAATATAAATCTATGTGATATAATGTGCTTAAACACATACATTTCTCTGTCAATTCATGTTTAGGTATGACATTAAGTCAATGAGAAAACAAATCTAATTAGTCCAGATTAACTTTCTCCTTCCAGAACCCATGTGTGAAAAAAAAAAAACAACAAACAAACAACTTGAAACATTTTTAAAAGGTGGGCTTGGAGAAGGAGTTTATCATAGGAAAAAAGAAAATACTTGTGTGATGGGTGACACCATCATGTGGTACATCCCACCATGATATTACATAATAAGAGCATTATGACAGTTGAGGTACCTGAACTGCTACTCTTCTGCTACTCTCCTTAAGGAGAAAGACAGAGCTGCTGTAATCTTCTTCACATGTGGGTCAGAGTGATCTAATCCAGATGCCTCAAATGTAAGTTTACCTGTGGATCCTGGTGGGCCTCGGGGTCCTTGTGTTCCAACACCTGGACTGCCTTTTTCTCCTTTCTCGCCTGGTAAACCTAAGGAAATAGTTTTCAGTCACATTTTGATCAAAAGTGTGAGCAGTGTTTATTATTTAACCAGTATTATAGTTCCATGTGTTTGGGGTTTTTTTTGTTGTTGTTTTGTTTTGTTTTGTTTTGTTTTGTTTTGTTTTGTTTTTAATCTAAAAACAGATGGCAGAGAAAGAAGGAGGTGAAAATTAAACATTATTTGGTTCTTTTTCCATCCCTCCCTTTACAGCATCTGAAGGGAAATGTCATTCTAGGGGGTCTGAAACGTTCCTGCTGCCATGGTGGTTTCATCAGGATGGTATGCAGAAGCATCGGCCAGGTTCCAGGCTGCACTTCCTGTGGAAAGTTGCCTCTAGACTACACCAAGGTGCAACTATGGTAAGTCAGAAGTCTTCCAAGCCTGGTAGCTATAAATTAATATGTGGCCCAGAAAAGTCAAATTTTTGGTTTTACAACAAGCTTTCCTTCAAATATTCACCCACCAAGGAGTGGTTCAACACAAGATTAATGGCAGATTCTTGCTAAAACATGAGAAAGGAGTCTCATCACAGTCAAAATCTGACCCCCAGATTGAGTGTTTCCCAATCTTGAAACTCTGATATTCCAACAGGCAGAGCCAATGAGTTGTGTTCCAGCACTCGCTTATGGAACTAAATTTCTCTCCTTGTGTCTGATCTATGGAGATCACAAATCTAGTAATTCAGAGAAAGGACTTCTTACTTCCAGCTTTCCATCTCCTTCTGCACTACCTCTATGGCATCCTGTAAAAACACTTTCTATATGCAGCCATCACAATAAGAAGTGTTGAACTGTAGTAGGTGTCAAAACTATAAATTCCAGACCCTGAGTTTCCATTGGTGACTTGGAAATTCTCATAAAGTCTGTGTTTGATTTGGATGGTTCAAAGACACCAAATCCAGGCTGGTTTTTGGGACTTCCACCCCATTTTCCAGACCTCCCTCCCAGCACTGGTAATTGCTCTCCTGGCTTCACAGCTTCCTCACTTTCAGAGTCCAAGTCTATACACAGCACCTTCATCAACGTAGAAAAGAAAGAAAACAGCTGCTGCCCTGGATGGGCAATATCTACAGTTCCAGCTGACTGGTCTCCTTCCTTCTTCTCTGCTCAGGTGACTGCTACTTCTTAGGGCAAAACAGCTGGAGAACACCTCATTTTTGCAAGGAATCAGAATATGCTGAGTTGGAAGACACCACGAAGATCCTCAAGTCTGATTCCCAGTCCTGCACACCACCATCACCAAGAGTCACACCATGTGCCTGAGAGCATTATCCAAACACTTCCTGAGTTCTGTCAGGTTGGTGCTGTGACCACTTCCCTGGGGAACCTGTTCCAGTGCCCAACCATCCTATGAATGAAGATCCTTTTCTAATAGTCAACCTAAACCTCCCCTGACACAACTTCAGGCCATTCCCTTGGGTTCTGTCACTGGGCACCACAGAGATCAGTGCCTGCCCCTCCTCTTCTCCTCATGAGGAAGCTGTGACTGCAGTGAGGTCCCTCTTGAGTCTCCTGGCTGAACAAACTGAATGACCTCAGCCCTTCTTCATCAGGTTTCCCCTCAGGGAGTCACAAAAGATAGTTTTTACCTTCCTAAGCTAATTTGTAATAGAAGCAATTAAATAATTAGAAAGTCTAAGTGTGGAAAAAATTGTAATTAAAACCCATCAATGGCAAAGAATTGCTCACATCAAGTTTATCAAATGTAAGTCCACTGAATTGAAGTGGATTCAGTATCTGTGGAGGAGTTCTGGGTCTTCTGCAGGAGCAAGAAGTTTCCAGGGCAACATACTGTCTGACCCACAGGGCACACCACTGCAACCAGTAAATCCACAGTGAGCCCACCATTAACTAAAGCATGATGACCTCTTTATCTTATCTCTACAAGGTCCTTTGCCACTGTCTTGGCACAGTTAAGGCATTGCCTGTTCCCCTTTTTTGCCTTTTATTTCCTTCAGTTGCGCAACTTTGAGGGAAGGCTGGTGGTGGTGGTTTTTTCCAGATGCCTGAAATTTAGCCCTGACTCGCTTCAAACATTTGCAGAAACTCATCTATTACAATTATCTACCTGTGCTGTAGGCCCTGTAACAAGGTAAATATATCCAAATTATCTCTTACCACACAGGACCTGCAAGGAAGGGTTTACCCTTTGCAAAAGGCAAAGTCTCTTTGTGATTTGCTTTTTTCCTAAGACAACTGACCCATTACAACCATCTGCAGTCTACACAGATGTTTAGTACAAGGACCATTGCTTATCCTACTGCATGGTAACATTACTTGGAGACTTCAAAGGCAGCAGCCATGATGTTTTGAAATCACAGCCTGCCACGCACTCAATTATAATTACTAACACACAAAACTACACACCCATATGTCATGTTCACAGGATAACATGTCAGTAAGAAATGCTAAACGTGGAACGAATCTACTCAGGCTAAGAAGAAAACATTCATTCTAGAATAAATGATGAATTTCTGTGCAGGGCAAACCTTCTTTGAAAGCAAACACAGAAAGCCAAGATAAAAGTCTACATCGGGTTTCTTTTCGTCTGATTTCCAGTAAAGTTTATCCAAGTTAAAGAGAACATGAACACTGATGCAAAAATATCGTACTCCTAAGGCAAAATGCTCATGAGTTAAAGCCATGGGCTTCCCTCAGGGACTTGTGAGACTCACAGACCTCTTGGCTCACTCCTAATAAATAGCAGAATATTCAAAATTTACTCAAGTCAGATTTGGTGCCAGCAGAGCATGGCTTACAGAAAGCCAACCAGTCAAGCCATCACTCTTGTAGGTTACTGTATTATAGGTTACTGCAATGGTTAATTGCCCTCAGAATGAAAGCATGTGTATCAAAACTTGCCATTTGAGTTAAGAATGCCTTCAGGTCCAAGGAACTGCTTTCATATTTGTGCTCTGGACATGCTTCAGCAATACCATCAAACTGTCTGCCCTGTCATGCTAACCATGGGTTTATGTCTTGCCCCAATCCAAAACAAGTAATGTTTTTAGTTCAGCCCCATGGAGATCACAAGCAACTGAAACCAATTATTTCCAACCCTTCACTGAAAATAACCCTAATAACATCAGTTATTGAAAATAAAACCAAACTCATGAGCATATTCTCTAGCAAAGAAAATTGAATTTTCATTGTTTCTGCACAAATGGAAATCTCAGGTGTTCTTTATCTAGTTTTGTCTTTAAGAGAATACTATCCTGTGAGAACTATGTATTGCACTTAAGAAAAATTAAACTACTCCCCAAAATGTCCTCTTTTCAGGATGTTCAGCTGTGAGCATAGTGTATATATTGTGATTTTTTTTCTTTTTTAATCCATATGAAGCTAAAACTGGAAATAAAAATATTTAATTGACTCAACTGGCAAAAGTTCCATTTAACTCCATTGGAAATTTGCCATCACAGCTGTAAATGTGGCTTTTGATAACACATGTTTAACTGGCTCTTTCATATGAAGCCAGGAAACAAATAAGGATGAAGCTGTGCTTGAGAATAGTAACTTTCCCAGTGACAGCTTAGGTATTTATTGTACTTTAATCATAATAGGATGGGCTGAGTGGCTGTAAGTTTTAATCACCACTTCAGACCGCATAAGAGCTGAAGTCCATCCAGTAATAGAAGAACTGCACTTTCACAGCATCTGAAAGCTAGCAGTGCCTCAGAATATTTCTTACTATGGCTTTTCCATTTTTCAACAAAGTTGAGAAAACTACCCATATATTATAAAAATAACTGGAAATGAAAAAGAAGAAAAATATATGTTGACTCTTTTGGTTTCTGTAGCATGTTGCAGAGGTTCAACTACTTCCTGGGCACTCAGAAGTTAGACACAAGTTGTTTAAGTTTCAGTTCATAAACAAAACCAAAACAAAATATGTTCAAACTAGCTGAAAGAAAAAGAGAAACCAGTGCTGTGAACTAGTTAAAATTAAAATAGAGATGGGGGCTGTGAATAATCAGTGTTTGGTTTCTTTCCAAACTCCTATACTTATGCAAATAAGCAAGGAGCAAAACTCTAGTGATTTATCTGGGATTATGTACTGTAGGGGCCTGGTAATACAACGTGGCCTCTCTGCTGGCAACAGACACTGAGAACTGAATTTGTCAAGAGAATGACTTGGCCTTTCTTACTGAGGTGGTCTTTCTTGGAAGAACCAGCTCAGTGTGTTACTGCTGAGAGGAATCCCATCCAGGAATGGACCTAGAAGTTCAAGTGGAGGTTTCTAACAGAACTCCATACACTCTCTCAAACCACATCTCTTTCCAAAGCCTCTGATTAACGCTTGGCAGAGTGACAGGGTAAACAAGGGAAAAGAAGCTATTGGCCAGGCAAGTTAGCAGGGAAGTTCACTGATGTCTCTTCTTACAGGCTGGGATTGAAAGGGTGGTAGGCAAGCAAGGTGAGCCAAAAGAAAAATCTGGCCTCCCCCACCTTTTTATCTCCTGCTGTACCAGCACCTTGCCACTCAGCTCAGAGCCAGAAATAGGCTTTGCAGCAATTCCAACAGTTGGGGGGGGGGGGGGGGGGGGAGAG
>WEIU01022434.1:335601-384232 GCA_013389925.1 Aegithalos caudatus
ATTTGTAAAATCTTTCCTGACACTCTGGAAGCTGATGACAAAGGAGGGGACTTCTCCTCATGTGGAGTCTGAGAAGTAGATTTAACCAGGTTATCAGGCAGTTATAAAATATTGTCAAGCACATTCAGGATATTTCCTTTATTATCAGAAAAAACTTTTAAAAAATCTGATTCAACCTTCACAAAGAATTTTTAATTCATCCCATTCTTCTTCATAGTGAGAGTCCCATTCTTCATTATGAAAACGACCTTTTTATGAATTCACATAAAACTGTCAGGGAATATGTTCCATTTCTTTTTAAACCCCAAGAAAAAACNATTCCAATGATCAGGAACAGAAGGGGAAAGAAATCTCCATTCCAGCACTTCATGAGTATACTATCACATTATACCCAGTTCAAAGTTCTCAGAGATCTCCCAATAAATATCAGCCTTATGCTTTACCACCCATTAAAACGAGTATGATTTAGCAACCTGCAAAAGTAGTCTACAGCACTAGTACCACTATAATTAAAATATTTAAAGATCAATAAATACTAAAGAGGAAGGAATAACTAAGCTAAGTAAAGCACAAAAAATCTCAGTTCTAGTAGCATAATACTTGAAAAACAGTTTGGCATCTTGGATAACAGGAGGAAACCCAACAAAAGGAACATTATACAAAAAGGCAATTTACTTCTCAGGAATTTTCCAGTTCCCCTTTGCTGCTGCAGTTATGCCCTTCAGAATTATCCCTTTTTCAAGTGCTGGGTCTTCAAAGAGACTGCGGTGAAATAATTGGTTTGGATCTTTGCCCATTAAAAGCAATTTTATGTTGTCATAACTTCACAGGAAGCAAATGAGTTACAACATCATAAAATCAGTATAGCATAATTATTTGTTGCCATAGAAATAATTAAGCTGGACAACATTGCATAAGGGTCACACAGAGACAATACCAGGCTAACAGAACTAATTTCACAAGCTCCAGGCTGTTTATCCAGCTCCCATGATTAACAGCAGAAGAAAGAGAACACATGAAGAAAGCTTTATTACCGTATCTATAAAAACAGGCAATTTATGCAATTGCCCTACCTTTTTATAGACAACAGTGGGGTATTCTACAGAATAAATACCACATGACTTTTCCAGGCTGTATCAAAAGTATCAAAAGCCTTTGCTGCAGTAGTCTTCCTTGGCTTTTCTCTGGAATACCATGTCTCTGCAACAACCTGTAACTCCCACATGTGGGAGAAGTAGACCATATCTGAACTGCCAGCAGCAAGGCACGGCTGAGGGCATCCTCTGCTCAATATGAAGTCAGCTACAGAATAACATAAAAACACAGGGTGCTTTTCTCTGGCACATTGACATCCCTCCTGATCAGGAATGCAGAGGGAGGAGGCACGTAGCACTCGCTTGTACAATGTTTAGCACCAACTCATCTCAACTTGTCCAGGACCAAGACTAGACAGAACATGGCAAAAACCCAAATGTTCATCAGGATCCAGGTCTCTATTAACCTGGAGATGAATAGGTAGCATCAAAGTTGGGCAATTTAGAGGGAAATATTCCAATGCAACCAAAAAGAAGACATAAAACATGCAAAACCACAATACATCACAGTATTACAAAGTAGAAAAAAAATGCATTCACTTACATATTTCACCACAATTTAATTGAAAATTACAGGCCTATTCCTCCAATTAGGTTATTAATCTGATGATAATATTGCATAAATCTTTATCCTAATAAAATACCTTTCTTTTCTTGATTTTTAGAGAATAAAAGAAACATTTGTCTATTGCCCAAATTCTATAGTAACTTCAGTGGAATTACTTCTAGATATAAAGCTATGCCAATGTTTAAATTCATAATAGTGAGTTCAAATATGTGTTTTGCTACAGGGTTAGGGTTTTTTTTATAACATAGTCAGAAAATCAAAGTTCCATATTTCTCTGAAGTTCAAGTTACATTGACATAGCCAAAAAAATCATGAATATGTAAATCTTTCTCAAATGAAACTGAAAAGTTATATTTCATAATGAACTTCTGCTGTAGACAGAAATCTAGTACTATGCTAACAATAACTTCCCAATGTCTGACTAATAATGAAACAGAAATCTCCCCAAGGAGACAAAGAGGAGGACTTATAGGCTTAACTGCACAAATGAGTATGAATTTTCTTTTACTGGCTCCTAGACAGATTGCAAGTACCTTCAGTTGTTTTACCAGGAGCAGAATAAGGCTGACTAAATATTGGTATCATTTTTCACCTTTCTCTAGTGTCAACTGTTTCTGCAGGTATCGTTCTACATTCAGTGTTAAATTCCCTTGTAGTTGTCTGTTATGCATTTATTACCTAGAAAGCAGATTTAGATCATTGCCTTGGATTGCATACTAATTATATACCATTTAACAATGATTTAATTTTAAACATATAAACCAAGAGATTAACTGGCAATGCTGAACACAAGTGACATCTACTCCTATAAAATGCATAAAGCACAGGCATTGTGCAAGGTTCCCATTACACATCTCAGCTCTCATCAGCAGACAGAAGGATCTCCACCCTCCTGCCTATTGGCACAGAGAGATGATCTCCAGAAAGGACAGAGGTGGCATAAATTATAATAAATCAACCATGTTGGGAAACATATCCATTATGGAATGGGAACAAAATGCATGTAAAACATACTCATTTTACCTTACCCTTTGACCTTGAGCTCCATCTCTTCCTGGTGAACCTGATGCTCCTGGGACACCCTAAGCATTTTAAAAGGAGAGCAAATGATGAGATCAAATTAACAGAATCCAACTAAATAATTTTCAAGTGAAACTGTATGACATGTTTTGGATAAATGGAACTAGGAAGCTCAATGATGGGTGGCACCACAGAAGAGTTTCTGTAAAGAAGGTATTTCTGTGAAATGAGAGATGGGTAAACACACATTGTTAAATGCAGAGGTGTTGGGTCTACAGAGCCAGAATTTCAGAGTTAAAGAAGAAAGTAACCAGCTCTTAAGGCCCAAGTGGATCAGTCACAGCATACCAGCATACCCTGGATTCCTCCTTTTCTAAACCCTTCTTCAAATTTACCCCAACAATGCATTTCTCAGTGGTTTAGAATATGTGCCCTAAAGTCACAATGACATCAATTCAACATTTAAATTTAATAAGTGGCAGGGTATACAATAGGGAATACCTGCAGGCCAGGAAAACCAAGATCTCCCTTCTCTCCCTTTTCACCTGGTGGCCCCTGCAAATAAAGAATCACACACAGTAAACCAAACATATGGTTACTTTTCTATTCTTAAAGGTTCTCTTCAGCTTCTTTAAAAAGAAAAAAACAACAAAGAAACCAGTAAAAAAAACAGACCATGCTTCTGAAAGCAAACTTACAAACTCTTAGTTGCAAAAATGCAAATATAGAAGTTAAAAACATAGAAAATAATGCTAACTTTAAAAGATTTCATAAGTAACGTGATAAAACTATAGCTATTTTGTTACAAAAAGAAAAGGTAGCCATTTTCTTTCTCTCTTCAAAGGAATTCATTTCACTTCAGGCCTCAGCAGTATCTCCAGTAATGGTGAAAAAAGGGTTTTCTGTGGAAACCAGGCATATTTCTACGGCACATATGCATGAAAAAGATATACTTTTCTAGATAATAAACAAACTTTAACTTTTATTTAAAAAATTATGAAAGAACTGCTCTTATAATTAAAGTATTCTTATTATTTTCTATGACAACATCATCAAGAATATACAGCTTTGGTAAATATTTATATTTTACACTGGTATCATATAGGCTGGTATCATATATCAATTGTATTGTAATGTAGCACATTTTGAAAAAAAAAAAAAAAACTAACAGAAAAAAATACACGTATTACTACTTTTCTAGGCTTGTCTGTACCCATCTACTGGCAAGGTATATGAAACAAGATAAGTGCTACTGCTTCATTATTCTAACAATGTTTATTTATGATGAAATTCTGTGACTTATTTCTCAACAGCCTTGCAAACTCGAGGCCTAATGACTTCCTCTGATGATAGATTTTTACTATGTAATGGATATTATTGCTTAATTTTGGCAGAGAATACGGTGTTCTTTCTTGGGCACACCTTTCAAGTCAGAACTGATCTGCAATGAGCAGTACAGCCAGAAAAAGAATATATTAACATTTTGGTCTAGTGCCATGTCACAATCCCCACTGCAATTTATTTTCACTTGACTCCAGGCTTGGATGCTAATACCCAGGTCATATTCAACTTGCAAGCAAATACTTTCACCTGACTAAAAATTCAGATCAAAATAAAAAACCAGAAATGTTGTCATTGAACCCATGTTTGCTAGAGGTCAGACCCACATCTGTGATTTCACCTCAAATATTGAAATTCAGATTCTGATCACAACACCAAAAGCTATTTCAGCCTAGTCTAAGCTATTTGCTGTTTAAAAGATCACAGGAAAAAAAAGCCAATTGATTTTTTAAGTCTCACTGGAAGCCCTTGAATAGAAAGTCCACTGGGTCCTTGTGGTCCTGGAGGTCCTTGTGGTCCAGGAACACCAATTTCACCTCGAGGTCCATCTGGTCCCTAAAGTAGCACAGGACATAAGTTAAACTCTTATCATATGGACAAAGGCAGCTTCTGTTTAAAGAATTAAATACCAATAGATTCAAATACATCTGAAATATGGGTTAACATGATTGAGCAGTTAGGGTTCCATTTAAAGCTGTCTGGTTTCTTTATAAACACTAAAAAAAAAAGGATGATTTATGCAGTGAAAGCAGCATTCTGAATTTTGTATCTTTTATCAAGGATCAAATAAGACAAGTGATTGTTTTGAAAAGAGCCACAGCAAATGCCAATGACATTTCACTATGTTTTTTCCTCAAAAACACCAGAGACAATCTGGAATTCATTTCAAGGCTTCCATGCAGAAGAGATAAACCAAGAACCAGTGTATCTGTCAAATGTAGAGTGATATAAAAAGTACCTTTGGACCTGGATCACCACGATGACCTTTGGCACCTCTGACACCTGGACCACCCTGTAAAGCACAAGCACAGGACTCACTGAAAACCAAACTCTCAAACAGAAATGAATTCCAGAGAAGCCCAAACAGATTTTTCCTGTTCCTGAATCAGCCTTCAAGAATCAGTAAATATCCTGTCGATATCCTTCCACTGGAGTAATTAAACTGGGAACATACTGAAGTGTGGCCATACACAGGAACAGATTTAAACACAGATGTGACTACTTTTTAGAGCCAAGAATGCACACTACGTAAGAATCAAAATAACACTGAAAGCTACAATAGCAATGGAAATGTGGTTAAGGGTTCCCTTCCAGTTGCTGAAACCTCCTGCACATCTGTCTGTTGTCACCAGAATCACATTGTTAAAGGCTGAGTTTCTAGAAAGGCCAAGGGCATTCTGGCCTGTATCAGAAACAGTGTGCTCAGCAGGACCATGGCAGTGATTTCCCTCTGCACTCAGCATTGATGAGGCCACATCTCAAATCCTGGGTCCAGTTCTAGGCCCCTCACTACAGGAAGGACATTGAGGGGCTGGAGTGTGTCCAGGGAAGGGCAACAGAGCTGGGGAAGGGTCTGGAGCACAGCTCAGGTGAGGAGCAGCTGAGGGAGCTGGGGGTGTTCAGCCTGGAGAAAATAAGGCTCATGGGAGACCTTATCCCTCTCTACACCTCCCTGGAAGGAGGCTGTAGCCTGATGAGGTTGGTCTCTTCTCCCAGATAACAAGGGACTGGATTAGAGGAAATTACCTCAAGTTGAACTGCAGGAGATTTTGACTGTTAGTTATGAAAAATTTCTTCACAGAAAAGGTTGTGAAGCTTTAGAACAGGCTGCCCAGGAACATGGTAGAGTCACCATCCCCAGAGGTGTTTAAAAAACATAGATGTGGCACTTGGGGACATGGTTTAGTGACAGACTTGGCAGTGCTCGGTTGATGGCTGGACTCAATCATCTTGAAGGTCTTTTCCAACATAAACAGTTCTATAATTCTGTGATTCTAATGACTTAGTAATAGTTTTCAGCAAGGACAACACCAGAGTCTACTAGACTTACACCATGGTTTGATTTGGAGCTATTCTTAGGTAAAATGCTCATTTGGAAGTTCTCTTTTTTGCTTTCTTCAGCAATGCCTACATCTGCTTATCATTTATTAACCAACTTTTTCCTTTTTTATTAGTATCATCTGAGACACTGGAGTACCATATATCTATGGATGGCTGCCATGAATGTGTTTTGCAACAATATCTACATGTGCTTTCGGTTCTACGACAGCATAAATAATTTTTTTTTCATATCAATTTCCCTCTTCCCCCAGCTGAGTATATTGCCTAATCTCTTGGAATATGAGCTTTACAGGTATTCTGCCTATCATTGTACTCAGAAAGGACCTTGTACAACCAGACACCATAACTAAATAGAACTCTTTAGGGGATACAATAAGTACTAGAAAAATAACAGCAGTTAAATTAAAGCTATAGGAATAGAAAATGTGCTTATATGCAGTATCGATGAGACTTTAAATAGGAGAAATAACAGAAATGTCTGGAAATCCCAGAGTACTGTTGCTCTTCAATGAAGGTATCATGACATGGTCTTCACATGTGTGATCACAGAACAATTTTCCTCTACCTCTCCCAGCTCCCTCATTCTTCTGTCTTCCATCCCACATCTCTATGGCCCAGACTCATTCCACCACGGCCAGCTCTGACCCTAAAATCTCATCCCATGTCCTCCATGGAACCAAGTTCCAATTGCCAGTTGCAAGATTCCAGATACTCATATTTCTGCATTCCAATCTGCTGTCTTTTCTCCTTCCCCTGCCTTACTCCTAATTCTGACATTAGAAACTCCTCAGCACAATAACTGCCACATTTTAGCATAAACATAACAATTTTCTCCCATTTTCTTCTCGTAAGTGGACTGCATTTTTACTAAGACTATATACTTAAAAATAGCCTGATGCTGAGCCCTTAAATCATATGCTTTCAGATTCATGATGAAGTTGGTACAATTGTCCATGTTTTGAACCCAGTAACCTTGCTAGGTAAAAGCACAATTTCCAGAAGAGCAATTATTTAAGATGAAAACATCAGAATAGTGTCCTAATTTTTCTTACAAACTTGTTTTGCTGGTTATTCCCCCAGCCTGTGTGATTAATTTCAAATGTTTTTTGTGCTTCTTTTTTTAGCAAAAATTCATGTTATGCCTTCTTCCCTTATTTTGAATAACTGCTTAGCAGCCAGTGCCTTCCCCCAGAAACTGATGTTAATCTACCGTTATCAAGACACATCCTTGTTTCTTTTTAGTAGTCAAAACCTATGAAGAAGTGAAAGCTTTTTCATTTTTTTTTGCAATTAAACTTCACCAATCCTTCAGTACTTTTGTCTCCCTTCACTTTCTTCAATTCTGCAGAATTCCTTTCAAATGCATGCATTAGTTTTCTGTGATATCTCATTTTTACTTTGTGTGGGGAACTTCAGACAGCAGATTCAAATTCTGCCAAAAATGAAGCCAGGAGAACAGTATCCCATGATGAAAATTGCCAGATAATCTTAAGTCTAAACAACTTTGTCTTACCCGAAGTGATGCATTTTCTAAAAGGTTAAAAATTCTTTCTAGAGTTACTATGCCAAACAAATGGAAGCATTTTATTTGGAGTGTTTTTAGCCTAATGTCTAAAACTGGTTACATGGTAGGATCCTGATCTCTTAAACAGAAGAATCCTTGGCTTGGAGAAAAGTCACATGACATTTTAATGGCTTGGAGCACTCCAGACCAGACATAGCACATATGACTTTCTGACTTTTGGTTGGCACAGAGATGAACACTGACTTTATTCTTTTCTTTTGCTCTGCTTTTTTTGTAGGTCTTGAACTTGAACTTCTTTTTTTTTTTTTTNTTCTGCCATCTAACTCTCTGGCAAAAAAGCATCACTTATAACAGGCTGAGTTCCAGAATCACATATTTCCCTGCTGTGGCAGTGATTTTTCTGCTTGATTATAAGCTTCTTCTTGCCTGGCACCATGCTACTCAAAACATGGTTAATCCTAAATGTAATACATAGAAGTACATTATTTAAGCTGGGTTAAGCCTTAGCAATTCCTGATCCATATATCTTTTGAACTATAGTAATACCTATGCTTCTAGTCAAATAATTTTCAAACATTTTTCATTTTACTGTGAAATGTGGTCAAACTACTGAATTTAAGTGACATTTTTATGTGAATTGTCCCATTGCCTTTTTACAGAACACAAACTGGATGCTAAAATGTGGAAATTAAAATTTTAATCCATACTTGTTTAATAACCTATATTCAAATAAGAGAACAGAATAATTTCTCCTGTTTAAGTTGCAGTTCTTAAGCAAATTTCCTCTTGAATTTCTTTCCAGATTTTTGTACCAGAGCTTGAAGAACAGTTCTTGCAGAACTGAGGTGAGTTGTCAGGAGGATTAATGTCTGCTAGGACCTACTATGTGAAGGCTTTATGTGCAAGTCAATTTTGTTGTTAAACATCATCTCATGTAATTTGTGTACTTTAACACCAAAAGCATTTTTCTTTGCTTTTCCTAGCTCTTTCAGTTAAAAACATGCCCTTGGAGCATCCAGGGTACAGTATGAGCAGAGAAATATGTAATTCAAACTTTTCACAAGAGAGCCTGATCTCAAACTCACTCAGCAAGCATCCCTTGTTAAGATACCAATCATATTTATCTAGCTGTAACAGAAAAAAAAACGACCATTCAACAAATATCCCAATCAGGATTCTTGTTAAACCAAAACAATAATGGATCATTGCAGAGCCTTTCTAAATTCATAAAAATCAGCCTTGGGATGTGAGATTGAGTTCTCAAAATTTAGAGGGCCTGTATCTTCATTGTCTGGTCTGATTCATTGTCTCAGTTTCCACAAGCCAATAAAGAGAAAGGAGATTTATTCCATCTAAGATATTACACTGACATAGAGGGAAAGTTAAATAATTGTCTTCTACAAAGATGAAACTATCTAGTTTCACTGGTTACACAAGGAACTTAGACACACACTTACTTAACATCTACGCAGCAAGCTCCTAATGAGTGCCATCAAAATGACAACATTAAGAATATGTGAAAGTTGTAACAGTGTACATTTCATCACTCACTGGAAAATTTAAAAAAATTAAATTCAACTTTCATATTGAAAGATTATTTCATTCTTTCTTCTCTTCATGGCTCTTGGATACCTCTCTGCCTTTAAGAATTCTCAGAAGAACCTGTACTTCCAGTTCTACTTTCCAATAAATATTGTACTTAGATAGGGCTTTTAAGACAGAAAAGCTTTCTTTCATCACATACTACACAAGTAGCATTGTCATATTGCATATCTTTAATTTATAAGAATTCTGTAAACTGAACATTTCAGAAATCTAAACTCCAAGCTACCTTTAATACACATATGCTAAAGTAGATAGAGAGTAGTTGATTAAAAATTTGAAAATAAATGGCACTACCTATGACATATCTAATGTTACAGACAGGTAAAAGGGTTCCAGATCTAAAGAATATCCCAGCTGCTTCAGCATAATATGTCTTTACATAATTTACAACATCTTCAATATAAACTGAATATAATTTTATCTCTTTACCAACACTTAAAAGTGTAATTTAACCTTACTAGTTATAAAATGGCAGTATATTCACATGTTTTGAAATAAAGGTGGCCAGTGGACTGTTTGGTACAGTTCACTACAAAGCTGAATAAAACCTTACCGGTGGTCCAGGAGGTCCAAGGGGACCCTTATTGGCTTCTGAACAGGAACAAGCATGAGGAAGGGCAGGGCAATTTTCCTCATCTCTCTATGAAAAGGTTAAGACAGGAGAAGGATGATGTCCATAACTTCCAATGTTAGGTATCTCATCAAAGACATTTAGTACAGTCTAAGACACAGTACTCAAGAGCACCTACTTGATTTAGAAAAGTCTGTCTTATTGACTTTCAATAGGACAAGTAATCCAAGCAGAAACAGACTTTTTCAAAAACTTTTAAACATCCATTTCCAATAAAATATTTGTCTCAACAAAGTAGAAAATAAAAGGTAAATTCTGCAGTTATTGAAAGAGGTTTCTTACCAAGCCAGGAAGTTCACAGCATTTGTCTCGATTGGCCCATGAGGTAGCACAAATAATGTCAAACATCTGTAACTGCAGCTGTTTCAAAACAAGGGTGATGTACAATATGACTCTTAGATGTAAGATCAGTGCAAAATGGAGCCATCAGCAAGCAAAACCAATTTGATTCAAGCACTCAGATTAGACAAAGGCTTTTGACTTTGAGCAGCAAGCCACAAATACCACATGTAAATGGTAAATCCACTGGTTTTAGCAAATGTGTGTCTAACCAATGCATCTGAACTATCAGATATTACATGAATTGAGCAAAGCAGTTCAAGGTTAAATGCTGCAAGCATTTGTTTAATTTTCCCCCAGTCCTTGCTTTAATTCCTTATTTTGCCTAATGGTGTCTTCCAATATCTTTTTATAGCAAAAAAGACACCAAGACTCAGGCAAAAGAGAGTTTAGCTTCTCTGAATAATTCTTCTTAACCCTCTGGTCTGCTGTTCAGATTTTATCTGGCACAAGGTCTTCTGTAGACTCTTACTTATACTGGAGCTGAGCCACAAATAATATTTCTCATTTTTCCCAGTTTAATTTTACTTTAGAATATGCCCTCTTTTATCCATATTATCCCCAGGCAATGATAGCTTAAGAATGGGGAAAAGCTTGCTCACCACGTGACAACATTGGGCAGAAAAGAAAATTCCCATCACAGGTCTGAGAACAATTTGGACAAGAATTTAATCTGCAAAAACACACACATTTGCTAAAAATAGTGGCTGCTAGATACTCAGAAACAATACACTAAATAGGACTCAATGGTAAAACAAATTATCTCCTTTACAGCCCTGACTGAACAAAGGGGTCTAGAAGCTTTCTTCTGTTACTATTTCTATTCTTTTTCCATGCCTTGTTTATGTGCACACTGAATAGAGAATGGTATGGAACAGAACATCCCATTAAATTAACCCCACATGTTAAAAAATTCAAGGAACTGCTAGAGATAGAACACTGGGTTTGTTCCCATTATTTTCAGTGGCATTTTTTTAAAATCAGAACAGAGGAATGAATTTTAAAATTTTCTTATAACTGCATTGCTTGTAAAGCTGTTAAAATGAACTACATATGTGCACCTTTGGTTTTGCCTCATTTTTTTTTTTCTTATAAATGTCAAATATTACATTTTAAATAAAGGCATACTTTCATATAAATAGACATGCTCCTCACCTGGCAGCAGATTAGCTGGTTTGTAGATTTGCTGTACTACAGATGCAGACACAATGAGCTGGCACCATGTTAAACAGCTCAGACAGCTGAAGTGCAGCAGGAAGGCAGTGTTGGGACTCTGAGTTTGGCTCCATGGAGACCCTCCCTGAGTCCAGCTGTCTCCCATGTCTGTGTCAAATGGAAGCTGGCTCCACGTGGAGCCACGTGCCTCCCTCTTTGCTACACATCCCTAAGCTCTGAACTCCAGAAGGCCTCACTAGCTTGGGTGCAGCAGCAGATGAAAGTGCAGGCACACACTGTTCTGGGACACAGAATATCTGGGCATTTGCATGACACTGCCCTTAAGCACATCAGACATCCCAGAAATGGGGTGCAGCAACACCAAAGGTGGTTCTGCAGAGAGCACCTTAGGTTCAGAAGTTAAGTTGTATTGCCATTTTTTTTTCCCAAAACCCAGTCCATCCCAAGATATTCTGTTATCGTGAACAATGGTAGGATGACAGCACTAGGTGTGTACATGCATTCATTTTGTCTGGACTAGGCAATCTGGACATCCATAGCAGTAAAATATGTTGGTGTAAATTAAAGAGCAAACAGACACTTTCTGAAATGCTGTATTCACCAACCAAATGTTGGATGACTCAGTATTCTTTTTTAAAAACATTAAGTGGGTTGCTCTGACTCAAGCTAAAACCCCAAACAAAGCTTTCTTTGCTACTGTTAAACATTTATTCATAAATTTCTGCATTCAGAGTGATTTTGCTTTCTAAACATCCAGCACTGCAAGCAGAATCAATAAGGTGGAAAAGTCCTCATCTAACCAGGCTACAGCTCTGCAAATGTTTCTCAACAGATCACATCAGACAATACTACTAACAGTATATACACATGCAAGCAAACAAAGTTCAAAGAAGAGGAAACATCAAAAAAGAAGAGAAAAAATAATTCACAGAGAAGGTCTGTGAATTATAGATAATGTTTTAAAGTTGGACTTTTCATTAAATCCCACAGAAGGGATAGAAAACATTACTTGCTACAGGTCCCAGTCAGGTTTCATTGCTCTAGCTACAATCTAGTCCTGAGATGACTCATTCAGGAATGTTAAAAGGGCTAGGCACCTTGAGCCTAATCCCCTTTTTGCTCTATCTGTCTATCTATCTGTCTATCTATCTGTCTATCTATCTATCTATCTATCTATCTATCTATCTATCTATCTATCTTTCTATCTCTGCCTGTTCATTTTACCATTACATACTGTATATATTGATAGGAAAAAACCTCTGGTACAATTATATTTCGTCAAAATTGAAATGTCTGGTGAAACTCTAATGACTGCTCTGTATTTATTTTAAAAATACACTAAAACCATTCTGAGAACGTTAAACTGTTCCATGTGAATATAGCTAGGAAAAAAAATTCACAATCTTGTTCCAAAGTAATTGCCTACTTACTTCTATTTTATGTAATAAGCATCTCTGAAACTAAGAGTTCTACTAATCTAGTAGCTGTTCAGGGAACCTCTATCCTGCCTCCTACTAGATTCCTTTGATGTCCTCCAAATTCTGGAGTAGGAAACCAGCTCATTCACATCTTAAATATGACTATTCAAAGAACTACCCAATATAAATAAAATGTGCAGAATGGAGACTTCAGAGTATGGTATTTGGGTGCTTTCTTGATTTGTTTCTAATTTGGTATATGTGGCAATACTAGAAGAAAGTTTAACACTACTAAAGAATTTTCATCTCAATCTACACATTTCTAATCCTATGTCAGCTTTACAGTTCATTTGAACAAAATCAAATTTTTCAGTGAGTGGGCAGTCTGATTTTTTTTGTATAGATTCCTATGTTCTAACAAAAGACATATTTCTTTCCACTTCTTTACAAAGCCTTCTCTAATTCCAAGATTTCCTAAGTCTGTATTTTTCTGTTTCTATTGAAATGTGACTACAAAGGTTTCTCTGTGTAATTGTCTTTACAGGCTTCTTATAATTATTATCCATCTGTTTGAGTCCTAAAAGCTCCTTTTTTTTTTTTTTTTTTTTTACAAAGACATATTCTGAGGGCTTATTTTTTACTAAACAAGAGTATGTCCATATATTAACAAATAAATACAGATTTGAAACCTTGTTCCTATTCAAATCAAGCCTTGGTTCAAGGCTCACATTCTCTGCTAACCTCGATGTAGGGTCAAGAAAGTTCAAGGAAAATTAGCAAACACTACTACGCACAAAAAGGTCAAAAACCCCCAGACAAAACAAAACCAAAAAACTCTCATTGGTTGCCATGCAAAAAGAATTATCAATTACTCCTTCTAGAGAATAATTTCAGAGGAATGAGTGAGCACTTAAAATGCGGGAGAGGGGAGCCCTTTCACATTAAAATGTCATATATAAGAGATGGGAGCTTTTGGGGACAGTCTGTGCCAAACCAGTTCAATTTTTTAGTGAACAGACCATGAATTAAGGGGCAAACAAAGAATCAGAGGGAATAACAGACATGGGGAATAATTAATAAAAATTTAAACTCCTAAAGTTTAAATAATTCCAGGCAAAGCAGTTATACATTGTATTACTCTATGTAATTAAATTTGGAACACAAGTTATATCTGAATGTATCAACTGTGTTTACATATGTTTTTGAGAATAAAATTTCAGCAATGATTATCTTATGATTACATTTATTAATATAATAAAAATTGATTTTGCCCAAGTGGACAACTACTGAAGGCCTTTGCAGAATTTCTGAAATTCTGGGACTTTACCTTTTAAAATATGAATTCACTTAGATTCAAGTTGAAACTAACTGCAAAGTTCCCAAACAGTTGTTTTTTAGGATATTTAAAAAGTTAGAAAGAATGGTTACTGTTCCACTCACCGGTGCAGAATTGTCCCGTGGTCCCCTGGATCTCACCATCCTCCCCAGCACTTCTATGCCATCAGAACTGATATTCCCTGCTGCATTAATGGTCTTCTCACCCACCTCCTTGCAGTCAATAATTATCTTGGCCGTGGTCTTGCTGATAATAACATGCAACTAAGCAAAAGAGAGGATGTTTTAATACAGAAAGGAGCATGTGGGATATATGCTTTCCTTGGGAAAAGGGGGGCATTTTTTTGAAGTGAGGTCCTAATTCCATGTTTCCTAATGAAATTCAAAGAACACTCCAAAGAAAAATAACCTAAATTACCTCTAGAGATCCCTTCTGACCTGAATTATTCTATGATTGTAATCTGTTTAATGAATTTAGTTTATTTTTCTGCTTCTGGAACATCTGCAAAGAAACTGGAAACTTACATAATTTACTCAATAAGTAAATAATTTGTCCCCACAGAAGACCTACAGAATGTTCATACACCACTCAGATACCATAGAAGCCTTGATTTATGTGGACATTCCTTGTATAGACCACTGGATTTCACCATTACAGCCATTACAGCCAGACACTTGCAAAAGCCAAAATTAAACCGTAAAATTTAGTTTGTAAATCATACATTGACAGCAAAAGCTGTCATAGTGAAGTTTTTACACTGAAAAAATCAAATCACAACAAATACAGTACAGAAAGCAGAGCACAACAAATAAATTCTTTCTTTCTGCCTTGATCATACTCTGTTGTCCCTCACAGATGCAGCAGAGACACTCCCAGTAGGGAGGCATAGCTACAACTCTCCTGTCATGAGCAAACACTCAAGGTTTTTGTTTGTTTTGTTTAGGAAAGGCCAAATATCAGGAAAAAAGTCAACAACAAAATTACCCTCTACAACAAATAGGTGCTGCAATCCCAACATTGCTTCACCTGCTTTAAGAAAGAATGTTGTAAGTTCTCAAATAACAAAAGGAAGTTCAATGTGGCATAGCTCTTAAAATATATTTAAAAATTACAGCTGATGAAAAAAAGCCCTGATTTTTTTTCTGGACATTCTATTTTGAGTGACACTGCCGATCCAAATCTTAAAAGGAAAAGCTGATTTATTACTTTTCAAGATACATATTTTTAAATGAACTCTAAAACACAGGCAAAAAGTATGAGATGAAAACTGAACACATCAGCTTAATGAGAAAAAATATGATTGCTTTAATGTTAATCTAATACTGCAAAGAGACTTATGACAGTAAGGTAAGTGATGCAAAATACACTTTTTTGGCAGTAATTGACCTAATGAAACATGATTTTGAAACATGAAAAATTCACAAGCTTTTATTCAGAGCATTCTTTTTTCCCCTATTGTCATTACTAACCTTATGAAAACTTCCATAAAATATCTTCCTTATTTCAGGACCTTCAAAAGTTACAGTTTGAAAATCTCCTTTGTAGTCATAGTTAAAGAAAGTCAGAGTTTTTCCACCATCTGTGTGAGATGAAAATTAAGGGCTCTGTGTTAAAGAAAAGTCCTGATACAATATTTGAATGAGTCAGTTTGCATTTAACAAAGCAGACCAAAGATAACAGCTCAAATGTTAGTAAAACAAATTCATAAACAACATACTGACCTGGAAGTAACAAATTATATCAGAGAAATGCTCTTTCCTGGTTTGACAGGAAGGATGGACCAGCAGTTCTGAGTCTACCTCACCCATGTCTACCTGGTTCTACTCTCCCATTAGCTCTCTGTGGGAGCTGGACAAGAAAAATTCTTCCTCAAGCTAACTAAATGCCTAATTCCCACCTATTTCAAGGTGACAAACTGGCAGCTATGAAGAACAGGTATCACAGTAGCTTCATCTTCTCAGCAGTAAAACCTTGTGAGTTAAAATACCTGTTTCACAATTGTGAAAGTAAAACCAAGCAGAAATGAAGGGCCATCAAGGGTTCATGTCTGTGGTTCTAGCTCTGCTTTTCACCAGACTGCATTTCCCTTACATATGCTGCCAGGACCACTGGCTTATATCAAGACAGATTCAATCCAATACAAAGCACTGGAAATCTTAAAAGCAGATGAGTACCTCACATCAAACTGCATCTAGTATAGATCCTTGGAATCCAGTTTAAAGCAATTAGCTCAAAATTTGACTCTAACTCCAAATTAAATTCAGTTAAATTGAATCTAAAAACCCTGCATTAGAGATTACACCCTCCCAGATTCAGGTGGTTGTTCTGGTAGCAGACTGAAATACTGGCAATAATAAAACTAGACACATTAATCATTTGTACAGTTAAAATCCCTGATAAAACACAAAACACATACTATCTAAAATAACTCCAACCAGTGGTTCATATGCTTCATTTAAAATCTCCCACAGAGCAAACGGCTCCTGAGGTGTGTCCGGGAGTATCCGAAAGAGAAAGGTGATGGTGTAATCAGAAGGGAGACCTTCAGGATGCAAATACCTGTAAGAGAAATAATGTCTTTGAAACTGAAACATTAAATCTGGTGATTTTATTATCAGAATTTTGCTTGATATTTCCTTACAAATCAAGAATAAGAAGCGATATAAGTGTTTATAAAATGTGCTCAATGTGATAACTCTAAAAAATGCTTATGAAGAAAGCACAAGCTACTGTTTCCCTTGAAATTTACAAAATTGACCTTAAAATTTAACTTTTTTAAATATAAAGATCAAATCAGAGGTCAATTAGTAGTAAAGCTGAAAGTAATTGTATTTAAATCTTTTAACAAACAATAGCCACTCTCAAGACCTTTGAAATTGGCTGATTTAGGAGATAATGGAAATGGAAATTGCTTGGAAGACCAGTCTCAATAGACATGTCCTTTGTCATTAAACCATTATAAATGGATTAAAAATGGGAGTGACAGACTGTTATAGGAAGCTTTATAAAATACAGATAATGGGGTTTATACATTTCAAAGCCAATACAAAAGAAAAACAGATCACATATGGAAATACAATCTGGTTTCCCAGAATTCAGACAGAAGAGAGAGGAAGTCTATGATATAAAAGAAGTACTTTATTTTGTGTCATTTCCAAACATTCACTATTTCTTACTTCAAACTTAATTTTGTTGTCAAATCTCAAAGTGAAACATTTGGACAAGCATCAGAGACAACTGACTATGTTAAATGTTAATTACTCTGTTTCCTTAAAACAATAGTAAGGGGATCTGAAAGAAGTCTCAAGAATTATTCAAACAATTTATTTTCACCAAATATGACCTATTCCTTCTTAAATGTTTCTGACACATAGAAGATGTAGATATAAGTCATGCTGAAAAGAGAGTTAACATGCTATATCATCAATATATTCTGTACAGTGTCAGTAGATGATCAAATGTGATGTTATACTGCCCATGTCCCATAAAGAGAGGGAACTCAATAGGTAAAAGTAAAAAGCCTTTACAGTGTGTCCAATGTAGAAGAATGAAAGCCAATTCAATAAGCAGGGTGGGTTAAACACAAGGTTTGGGGATACAGAGATCAGAAAGGAGAATAAAATTAACGGCATTCAGTGCAAGATGAAGTGACAAAGACAGGCAGCATTTCTCAGACGTACCTGTGGATCATTAAGAGAAAGGTGTTCTCTGAACCATGAAAAGGAGTGAAAGCCTAATGAAGCACTAAGACTGGGCTGGGGTGGCAGCTAGAGAATAGCATATAAAGACAGCAGATCAAATTAGAAAGAAACAGAAAGGGAAAAAGAAGTGAGAAATATTAATCCCTCAACATCTCAGTCCTTCTAGGCCCAGGAGGAAATAAAATGAGAATGTGAAACAGCACTAAGAAGTACAGCTCCAACTGGGACACAACAGGATAATCACACACTTTGATGATATCTAATGTAAACCTTCAATTTCCCACTGTTTTTCCTTTCTTATTTTTCTTAGCTAAAGAATATTTTTCATTTCACCTTCCTACATGTAATCCATCAGAACCACTGCTTCTCCTTGGTGCCAGTTAATATGAAGTGGGGGTCTGGACTGAGAGGACCCCAACACAACATAGACACTGTTCATACAAGAAACAGGGTTTCCATCACTTCCTCTCTGAGGAATGACTGTAAAAGTTCAGTATGGGCCACTTCATGGCCTTCTCCCTAACTCTCCCAAGATACATTCCCTGTGACTGAAATATGTGCTGTCTCCCAGGAAGGTACTGGATGGGGTTCACACAGACCCACTTCAACATAAGGGGATTAATCTTCCTTTGTAACCAATGGCTGGAGAGAGACTGCAGTAAAAGTGACTGAGGACAAATGAAGCAGGTTCTCATTCTGACCCTTGCTTCAAGGACATGCTGAAGAATGAGAATTCAACCTGCATTCCAGAGGCACCTTTCACAAAGTGCTGCAGACTGGAATCTGCCCAGACACAGGCCTGCATGAAATTGCCAGGTTTTTCACAGACATAGGCCTGAAGGTGGCTCGTGGGAAACCCAAAATAGTCAGTGGTCTTACTTACTTTTACCTACAATTGTTATTTTTGAATTAAACTGATTGAAGGGTCAGAGCACAAAACAGTTTTCCTATTCATAAGTAAAATATGGATATGCACTAGCACCTCTGCTCTTCTGACTAAAAAATACTAGTCCCTGAAATTAATAATTGCCTGCACTAGAAAATTATCTTCATGTGTTTTTTGAGTATTAATATGTGAAGACATACTTGGTAGGCTGGGATACCAGAGCATCCTTGTGCAGTCTGTAACATGGGAAAACATTAAATGTACCAGGTTCCATGGAAACCCCTTCCACAGCTGAAAACTCCTTTTCAACCAAACCAAACATTTCCATCATTTTAAATCCTGGAAGATATAAAAATGTATGGTTTATTAATTTAAATTTATCCTGCATTAGAGGATACAAAAAAAGACAAAGCCTGTTGTATCTAAGAGTTTCATTGCCTGTTTGCATGAAATGTATTGTCTAATACTGTGAAAATAATGTAATGTAAATTATTCCATAAATCAGAAATAAAAATGAACACAAAAATACTCTACCTGCAAAATTATTGCCATCTTTAACTACCAGTGGGCAGGCTGGAAAGGAAAAAAAGATATAATTAAGAATACAGGAGATGTCCCACTGTGTCAGAACAGTCACGCACTCAGCCCTGAACTCAGCACTCCACCCCCAAGAGCAGCAAAAGGAGATGTTGGGTAGGAAGGACAGGCAAACCTGGCCCCTTTCTACTCCATTCTGTTGATGTTTCTAAGGATCCCCAAGGGTTGTAGCAAAGATATCAAGGGGTGCTCCCTGTGTGCTCCATATAATATATTTTTATGGATTTCTTGTCCATTCATTTGTCTAATCCTCCCTATAAACCTGCCTTCACAACCTCTTCAGCAATTTCAAATTTGTTGAAAAAAACCCAATAAATTCATTGCCTTATGTCTTCTTTATATTAGGGTTTAACCAAGTGTTCCCTAATTCTGTCTGTGAGCTTCTCCAGCCTAACCCATCTCAAGTTCAAGTAGTGCAGCTGATATTCTCTGTACCTTTTCAAACTCCACAATCGTTTTCATGAGCAAGAGAAACCAAAACAGTCCTTAAGATGTGTTCTCACATTTTAAATAGCTGTAAATCTCATTTATATATTTCTTTTGGCAGGGAAGAAAAATCACTAATATATTTCAGGAAAGGTGCCCTGGGAAATCAACAAACCTAAAGAAGCAGATCAACCAAATATGGCACCCCAGCATACTCACATTTGAAGATCATTTTTAGAAAACAAGCACAAGTGAACAATAAATTATACTGTTGAGTATTGTCAATGTTTAACATTCTCTACCACTGAAAGTAGAGTTCATGGTCAAAATCTCAGAACTGATGGCTCACAAGCAACATTATTTTTGCTTACCAGCTCTGACAGTTCACAGTCTCATGATAACTCACAGCCCTGTGCACGACTCCTTACAATCACAAATGATTCACATCAGCTACACAGTGCCTGCTTCCTAGCTTACACACAAGGAAATATATTGCGGGCACACACCTAAAAGCATATGAATTACTGGCCAATAATCATTAAGTGTTGCTCTGGAGTGTCTATCCCTTAATTTTCATAAAGAGATGGAAGTGTGGCTTTCATCAGATTTCAGAATTTGAGTGTGTTTTATGCTTTTGCTTAGGCTACAGCTTGCCTGCTTTCATAACAAAAACATTAATGATTGGATCCCTATTAATAAATTAACCATGTGACTTGAGTAAGAATGAATGTATCTAGCAGTACTCTTACAGAATGTTAAAGTATCCTAGAAAATAAAATATAATTAACTTTCATGATTTTGAAATGTCAACAACATCTGAAATGAGTTTTTGACAACCAGTGGCTGTATAGAAACAACCATTAATTATTTTGAACTCACAACAACCTCATTTCCTTAATCTTCTGCAGAAATAACATTAGAATTATAATGTCAGCAGTAAATTATATTAAAAAGATCAAGAATATGTCTTAATAGAAAATTAATAGTTACAATCTCCCGAGTATTTAGCAGTCATTTTAGAAACAAATATAAATCAAAATGGCTAACTTGCTGATGCAGTTTCACAAACAAAAGTGATCAGTTCATCTTCAATCTTTGTAAAGGCATCAAAGTCATCCACAAAGAAGACATGTCTTTCACTGGGTTTGCTGCCAATATTAACTAATTCTGAATAGTCAGCATCAGCCACTCCAATAGCAAAAAAGGTAAAACCTGTAAAACAAAAAAGAACACTCCTCTGAGTCATTCATTTTGAGAGTGGATACAATGTGAACACAACTGTATTTGCACTGACTCCTTTCCTGATTAAACACAAACATGGACATTTTATTATTATCCTATAGCACAAGAAAATTCACTTATGTTATCTAAAATAAAAGTACAATATTCTCTCTGAAATATTTCTTCTGGCTATTTATGCTTAATTAGTTCATTAAAGTTAAACCTTAAGTGTTTTATTGAAGAAATGTGACTACTCAGTAGTTTAAAGTTTTAGCATATGTTTAAATGCTTTTCTTATTTATTGCTATACTGTATTACACAGAAATATCCATGTATCAAGTACAGAATAAATACAAAGTAGAAAAATTAATTTCCTGCACGTCCTTTACAGATTTTTTTTCTGTGCTATGTGTTAGTACATATATGATTTCAAGGCATTGCTGCCTCATGAGTGAGCATTGAAATAAATGCATTCTCATTTCATCAGCTATTTAACTGCCCTGGTTGAATCTGTTCTATATATTTAGGACAAATATTTTTCAAATTAGCCTGACTTAGAGGATTTAAATGAAATGGAAACTGTGCCCTATATGTTTCAGGAGCAACAAAAAAAGCCATATGTTTTTCAATACTTCCCACAAGAGATGAAGTGAAAAATCTCTCTATATCAAGTTGAATATAGTTAATGGATGTACTGTTCTAGCATGGTTCAGTCACAAACTTATTCTAGTCAAGCAATATTATCTTTAAGTTTGAATTAGGACCAGAGGCGTACATCACCTTCTGCAGAGCCTTCAGCATAACAAAACTTTGACTTAATACATTATAAGAATATCCTCATGACATCCAAGATCAGGATGTCTCCATGCCAGCCTCAATCACAGATGTCCTTCAGGACCTGCTCCAACCTATCTGCAGCCTCACTGTCCAGCACAGCCCAGAGGAAATGGGAGAGGGGAAGGGGTGTGCCTGCCCCAGCACTGAACCCTCACAAAGTGCCAACTTCTCTGGAGGTCATTCCCAGTCCAGGAGCAAATGCAACTGCAAGACTTACCTGAGAGATGAATGTTTTTTGTTCAGCTTAGTCACAAATTCCAATTTATCCACAAATACACGGTTTTCTTTACTGCTACTTATAGCATGTTACACAAGCCCACTATTTCTTTCATATGCTTTTTTGATGAAGCCACTACACTCAGCATCTAGCAACAAAACAAGGAGGCAGCCAAGCTGGACAATTACATTTGGTTTTGGAAATCAGTCAACTACACTGGGAACTTCATAGCTGTCGAAGCTAAAGCAAATAAAAGGCACAAATATAATTTCTCCTTAGGTCACCTCATATTAAAAGAAAGACAATTTTTTTTTTCCATCCTTTAGTTTTGTTCCAGGTGGCACACTGTGCCCTTTGGGTTTTGATACAAACTCCTACATGAATTAATCCAGTTCTTACACTTAGACTCACAACATGGTGTGGCTGCTTAAAGCTCTAAAAGTGAAGCTTTACAAAAATTCCTAGAGGTAATTATTGTAATGAGAGCAGGTCAGAAACAGTATAAGAATTTTCAATGGACCTCTTGTGTTGAAAACAAAATAGTTCAATTTGCTCATAAGGACAAGACTACACTTTATAGGTGACAATCCAGATTCTTAGGATCCTATTCCTCAACTTCTTAATTCTGGGAACAACTCCATTGACTACAACATGACTTTAGCACTGCTGCCAAAATGAAAAATAATTCCATTAATCATCAAAAATATCCAGAATCTAATAACGTCCTAGTAATATTCTGTGTTTGTTTCTCAGCAATTGCTATTTTCTTTAAAACTGAAAATCTGGAGCAAAAGCTACCCTTGCCTCATGCCCACACTTATGTAGATGCAATCAATGAGAAAAAAAAAGAACATGTGAATTGTTTTTAAAACCACACAATTTACCATCTAGTTGCATTTCTCTGGAGACTTTGTTCACATCATCCTGTGATCGCCCATCAGTAATGACAACCAAAACCTTTGGAATGCCCCTTCTCATGCCTGCTGCTCCTGTAAATAAGATTTCTCGTGCATGTTTAATGGCTCTGCCTGTAACAAAAAAATTGACATTGACTGTAATATAAATCTGCTTTTTACTGGCTTCTCATATCACATGTTAGACATATATCTGTTGTGGCCTGAGTAGTCAATTAGTTCATTCTGTAGTTATTAAAATTAAGATTTAGAAAAGTTTGAATTTGACTCTGACATTTCAAGTTCCAGTGGCTTTGGCCATCCATTTTTCAATCCAGAAGGTGAAGATCATGAACGTGATTTGTGTGGGTGTCCTGATTTCAGCTGGGATAGATTTATTTTCTTCTTCACTGATGGTACAGTGCTGAGTTTTGGACTCCATATGAGGCTAATGTTGATAATGATGTTTTGGTTGTTGCTAAGCTGTGCTTACCCTGAGTCAAGGACTTTTCAGTGTCTCACTCTCTGCCCTGGAGCAGCTGCACAAGACGACTGGAGGAGAATGTACACAGGACAGCTGACCCAAACTGGCCAAAGGGACACTCTGTTCCACAGAACATCCTGCCCAGTGTATAAACTGGGGGAGTTGGCCAGGAGGGGCCAATCCCTGCTCCAGAATGGGCTGGGCATCAGTCAGCGGGTGGTGAGCAACTGTACTGAGCATCATCTGTATTTCTTGGGGTTTCTCTCCCTCTATTTGTTATACACTTTTAATTACTCTTATTATCATTGCATTTTACTTTATTTCATTCATACTTTATTTACTTTCAATCATTACAATGCATTACTTTATTTCAAAGAAACTGTTGTCTCAGCCCACAGCCTTTACCCTTTTCTGATACTCATCCCCATCCCACCAGGGCTAGGGGTGGGCAGTGAGTGAGCACTCTGTGGTATTTAGCTGCTGGCTGTGTTAGAGATAACAAAACTTTCCTTTTCTGGATTGTGAGTCTACATTAACAACTGAGAATGTCATTGTAGTAAATGGAGAATTATCTTGATAATGTTGAAAATGGATGCAATGCAACAGCTGCAAGAAATTTCTGTGCAGTCTGAAAATAATAAAATATACGGTTTCCAACTAAAACAGATTTTAAACCTTTCAACCCTCATCTATAATTTATTAATATCAGAAAGCTATCTTATGTGTTTAATTAAAATGCATCCTTAACAGGTATCTTTTCCCATCCCAATCTTATTCCACAGAGGCTTAACTGTTCTGGCTTATAACCAAACAGACCCTCCACTCTCCAGTTTTCTATACACTCTGCAAGCTCCCTCCCACCTTCTCCCCTTTCTCACTTTTCTGCTCACTTGCCAAGTTAATTTCATATTACTTCCCATTCCACCTTCCACTACTCCAAATTAATTTGCTTTTGCCCTTCTGCCCCTCTCCCTGCCTCCCTGATCCTTATTATCACTGGATAGACTGCACTAGGGATGAATATGCAGCACTAGGAGCTGAAGTGTGTAAACTACAGATAACAAAGACTTTCTAATTTCAGAGCCCAACCTTTGATCTCCAGTGTGGAGATAGCATGTTATCACTCGTTTTGCAGTGATTAATTAAACCACTTAGCAAATGGGAAAGAAATACTGCTTAGAAAAGCATGGAAAAAATCTGCATTACAATCACGACCTTTCTCACCTGTTTTTGTATTTCCTCCTTTGTAGGCTATTTGCTGAATAGCTTCAAGAAGAGTCTCTTTTGTTTTGTATGCATTCAATTTAAATTCTGTCCTGGGATCATCACTAAATTGAATTATTGCCACCTGTGCACATAAAAGATGTTCATTACAAAAGCATCACCTACTGTGTAAGCAAAAAGTAAGTGAATCTGACTACTTAAAACCAGGATTTATATGTAACTTTGCTTCATCCTTAAATTGAAGCCAGACCTTTTTTCTCCTTAAGAAAGCTTTCACTAAATAAAGTTCAGTTTTACTCTCTGCAACCTTGGCAACCATCTAACACTTTGTGGTTTCATTTTGCAGCAAACAGTAATACCCATTTTGGCAGAAGCCAAAGCATAATCGAGCCCAAAAGCAAAATTCTGCTTACAGCTGCTCACATGTGTACAGTTATTCATACTCAGAACTGCTGGGACTTAATTCAGTCTCCACAAATTAATAACTGCACATAAGTAACTGGAGCTAGGGAGCAAGATTGAAGCAGGTAATAGAAAGATTCAGGAATAAATTTTGAAATATTGTCTCTGTCAAATATGACACTACATGAGTATTACCCTGTATTACAATACTGTACAGTAAAGCCCTAGAACTCACAAAACACATATTGATCTTCATATTCCATAAGTAGTGCCCCTGTATTAAAAGGAGCTATTGTGTTTAAATTCTTGACAAAGTTTATGAAGCATCATTAACTCTATTCTGGAAAAATAGCTGTATAGCAAGAAACAGTAAAAACTAAGTATTCCTCAGAGTTTGGACAAGTTAAAATTAACTTCCAGTGAGATCCCAAACCACAGATTATACAGGTAACACTTAAAACAGTAATGTATTTGCCAATAATATGTTCTGAAGGACCTCTCTAAACAAATACACAAATGGGACAATCATTACAAATTTTATTTCAAGCACTGTAGAGCCTGTAGAATGTATGATTTAAAATAACAGAATGTTTCATTTTCCTTATCAATGCCATTTTTAGCTTACTTATAAACAAACACTACACTGAGTACCAAAAGCATTAACAAACTTAAATGTCATAAGGATTAGAGGAGACTGAAATTATACTTAGCCCTCATGCTACCAGAATTTATATTGTGAATTTTAACACATGGTGTGCATAAAAAGGTGTTGAAAAAAGATACTGACCTAGAGCAGCTTATATTTTCAGAGAACTGTGAAATTACGTCAGTTACTTCTTAATTCATTTAACTGTTGGTCTAGTCTAAAATACCCTGTCAAGTCCATGGGCCCTACATGTCTGCACATGTTGATTACCTGTGTTCCATCAGGACCAATCTTATCCAAAGCTCCAACAGTGCTATAGAGAAAGTTAATTATCTTATTGAAATTGTCATCTCCAATACTCCATGACCCATCCACCAGGAATGCCAGATCAGCTTTGGCTGCTTTGCACACTGAGGAAGAAAAGCAAGAATTAGAGCAATGAGGAAGAAAAGCAAGAATTAGAGCAATGCCTCAACTCCCCCTGAAATCTCATAAATCTCTTAAGAAAATGCAAGCATCATGGAAAGCTCTTATTTAATGTTAGCTTTTTATGCTTCAGCCAACAGACCTGCTGGCATTGATTTCAGTGCAGGTGTTGAACCAGCTGAGCTCTGCAAGGAAGAATTGTCTGCACCAATAGATCCTATCACAGAACACACTTCAATGGTTCTTTAAAGTCTAGCTAATCACTTCTACTTTTATTTAGGTTTTTAAGTAAACTCACACATGAACTTATAAAATGACAGACTCCTAACATGACACAGTGAGCAAGGTGACAGAATTTCAGCTGTGGAGGTTCCCACTAGGAAACCATTCAGAAAGTTACCCTAAGGTCTGCAGTGTCTAATACACTTCAACTGCACTGTGTAGGAGCAATGCAGGTTTCACCCATCTCATCTTTTTCCAGCACATTCTTAGGCAAAATGGCCTGCAAGAGCTGTACATTTGCTCAGACAAGTTGCTCACTCTTCCATGGGAACTGGGAACCTTCAGCACTCCAGATAATCCAAGTATATTGCTTGGGGTCAGAAGCAAACTGTCTCAAGCCAAAGTTATGTTTATCAACATATTTCATCTTCGTATTTTATCTAAATCCAGAGAATAGTACAAGAAAATACAAACCTGTATTTTTCATTTTCTGTTGATTACTCCTTTGATAACAAAAAAAAACAAACCCTCATTATCTGCTCCTATGCAGTTCTAAACACATATACAAGGTCTTTTTTCCCTGTGCTTGTGGGTTAAATTCTCAATTTCTACATGTCAGTTTGGTCCACCAACTTCAAGCTGATGATGATCCTCAGTCTCCACCAATAGTGCTCCTCTCACACAAATACTATGAGCCTCTGTACAAAACACTACAAGTTCAAATAATAATAAAAGGAAGTCTGCATTTAAGAAGGAGATTCTGAACACGGCCTGTGCTTTTCACATTACCTAAAGTGGACATATTTAAAAATAATGCAGCTTTTGAAATTTAATTATCTTAGGCTGTCTGCTTCAGTTGCAAAATACGTATGGTTTAGGAGTTTTGGAAAAAAGGAAGTGTCCCATATATTAATCACCCTTTCAGCAAATTTTTAACAGTACAATAATGAGGTCAGATTTTTGTCTCATTAAATTTAAGCCAGCTGCATTAACAGTGTTTCTACAGAAAATGCCTTGTGAGATCTGCTCCCCACAGGTCTAAAATACTATCAGAAGCAGAAAAACATTGCATCAACACTTTAAAATTACTAGAAACTCACATATGTAGCACTTACCCTCTTTTGCAGGTGGGATTGTAGGTGGTGGAGGTGGTGTTGAAGGTGTTGTTGGTGGTTGAGTAGGAAACGGTACTGGAGAATAAAAGAAGGAATATTCAAACATACTTAAAAGCCCAAAATCTTTAATAAGCAGCATTTTCTACTCATCTCCACATTTAAAAAAAAAAAAATCATTATCTCTAATCCACTAGTTATGCACTTAGAGATAAATGTAGGTGAGTGCACACAAGAAATGTCACCTGAAAGAGAATGTTACTAAAACAAAACAATCAATGGCTGTATATTCAGTGTGAATGATACAATAATACAACTGAACTATTACTGGAACTGCCCCGTTTTTCCCTGGTGTAGTAGATCATGTGCCAGCACAATTCTTGACCTAAAAATCAAAAAATTGATTTTGAAAAATGTACTTGTCCTTTTCCTTTCTCACCAAAAATCCTCAGTAACAGAAAGTAGGTCTTTATTCACCCTGGAAGGAAGAAAATCTTAGTCCTGCAATCCAAAATGCAAAGACAAAGAGCAAAAGCAAGCCAGTGCCTGCACTCAGATCTGATCAAGACTTTTCTGAATTTGGTCAAAGATCTTGTTATGCTTCCAGACAGAAATGCAATTCTGACCACAACTCTAACAGGACTGTGGCTCTGTTGCCTGCAGCAACTTCTACTGAAGTTGCTGAAAATGTCCCTTACACTTCCCCTGAAAACTGACTTTGGAATTTCAACCTTGCAGAGACCTAGGTGAATATCCAATTACTGATTGACAGGTTTTCTGAAAACAAGAACTTTATTTAGTGCCTTTCAATACAGCCCAGCTGAACTCTCAGAGATAAAATGCATATGCATTGACTTCCACAATTCTATGGGAGGAAAAGCTTCCGCTTTTGTTCAAGGTTTTTTTCCCATTTTAATTCAATGCATTTAGCATAAGAAGCCACAGGTTACAGAACATCAGTCCTTCAAGTAAGACTAAACTTGCTGTAATACCTAAATTACATTTATAGGCAGTGGAGGGAGCTTGATATGGCAACCTGAGAAAATGGACCTACATTTTGGAAAGATCAGTGCAAACAGGATTCAATACATGTCCACATCCCACTGCAGCTGATGGGGATTTTCCCAGCAGCTTCAGCAACAGAAAGGGCTAAGGCTCTGAAACACCTACAAGGAAGTCATGCCCAGGACCTCCATGGCCACAGCAACCCCGGCCAGCCCCCCTTAGAAAGGGTCACAACTGCTGTGAGGTGACCTGAAAGGCTGCTCCCAGCACCAAAGAGACACAGGTCACCCTGAGGAGTTCCCTTGGAGGTGAGACAATAGTTTGCCTGCACTACAAACCATCACTCTCAAATGGACATATGGGACAAGGTGTGCTCTTCCTCATGTCTCCTAGCTCCCTGAACTGCAGAGTACATTATACCCCATTCCCCAAAAAGCAGGAGAAGTTTGCTTTTTTGCTCACTGCTCAGAGAATGAGCCCTGAACAAGAATTGGAGTCATGCACCTGTGCAAGTTTTTCTTATGTGAAACTACAAATGTGCAAGGAAAAGAGGAGAAGTATAAACACTTTCTACCCTGAGAGAAAGGGAACAGCATCACGGTGTATAGAAATATACTATGAGAAGACAGGTAATGCTGAAATTGGAAATGGGCCCAAAGAAAAATAATATATTCATTCTAGTAGTCCCATGTTTTATTTTGCAGCATTTTGAATTAATGACAGCAGGATCTTACCATCATAAACAGCTGTGAGGGGTTTTTTTGCCTGTCTTGTACTACTAATACTTAAAAAGTCTGGTTGCTTGGTTGGTTTGTTTCAAAGTATTTAAATAGATTGGGTTTCAAGGTCCCATTTAACTGTAAATTATTCAAACACTAGTTAATTTTACTAAATAACAAGAGGTGCAGGAACAAAACTGTCTCTGTTTGCTTCATTTTTCTGTATTTTTTCCCCAAAGTGACAGATATTCAGAGTATCCCATAGTGGGACTTTTTATGAAGAAAACTAAACCATCCTCCTTGTGTCATTCTCATTAAGATGTCAAATAGAGTTATTGAATGTGACTTAATAATTAATTCAGCAGTGGTGTAAGAATCCTGCACCTCTGTGGAGGAGTCACAATGTACTTGAAAGATTAATAGCTCATCTAAAGGAAACTGTGTAGGAATAGCACATGTGTGGGCAAAGGGCAGAACTCGAGAAACAATCGAACATTACTGCTGCTGGCTGAACTCTGTCTCCTCTGTTTTACTCACACGTTGTCTCCAGGATGCTCACAGCAGGGCCCTCCAGCTCCTGAAGCTGGGTGTGAACACTGATTTTATATTTGGTTCCAGGCATCAGCTCAAAGAAACAATGTCTAGGCGTCCCTCCACCAAGATTTACTTCTTGCTTTTTTCCACCTGGCATTACAAAAGAAATCATAAAAACTTTTTTTTAAAATACTGTTTTGTTGAATAATGTGTTTTCAAACATAAATAAGAATGGTACATGACAGCATATGAAGGCTAAGAGGTTGACATGAGTTAATAAACTACATGCTGCCTTACTTTTGGAAACTGACCTCTGTGCAGAGGTCTCCAACATTTCATTCTTCATACTAAGTAGGAGCTGAGGAATGTGTCAAACATCTTCAGGAAAAAAAGATTAATCTTGGCCCATGCACTGAAGGCAATAAAAATCACTAACAGTGCCATGAATGGGCTTCGGATCTAGTCTTAAATTATCAGGAATCAACAAGGAATTGTTGTATTATGTAATTCTATGGCATCCTTTTTTTATGCCTCTGGTTCTCAGATGCTGAGAACCAAAACTGATTCTCTTAAATTCTGAGCTGGAAAACACACTGACAATAGAAAAGGGCCAGGAACTGGAAATAGAATAAGGCATGTTTTAATAACAAGAAAACCTTTATCACAATTTAAAATCTGCAGCAGGAAGAAGTGAAATACAAACAACTGATCTCACATTTTACAGAGTATATAAAAGAAATGACAAACAGTCATTCAATGCTTATCAGGTGTTACACTAGTATAAAAATATTTGATCACTGCCTGAACTAGACACATACTCAATTTGACAATCAAATCCCTTCAGGACAGATATTAATAAGAAACTTTTGTTCACACTCTAGGCTGTTCTGCCCACATTTAGGTGCTTTCAGCTCAGCTAAAATACTGGCACTCTTATAAAGAAAGTAGAATGTTGGCTAGCTCCCAAATGAGAGGGATGTCTGTATTGTCTTGTGTGAGCCAAGATCTCTGATATCTGAATAGCTTGTCTGTATTTCAGGGCTTCAAATAAACCTTATCACCATCCACTTGCCATTCCACAGAAAGGTCATTACTTTTCTTTGCCACAAGATCTGTGTTATTGTTCATGATACCTTTAACACAGCCCATTAAGTGTTACTAACTGCACTTCTCTCAAGGTTTTAATTTGCCACCAGTCAGAAGAGCACTGATGTCTGCTTGGGATAAGAGAATTGGTCTGCACAAATAGTGACCTCTCCTCTTCTGTCTACACCTGAGAATCAGTGAGGCTGAAGAGGCTGTAATTTACTCTCTACATGCACAGTGCTAAAAGCATTGAGACACCTTATGTGATTGCATAAAACTGTGTCACGTTTATCCATATGAGTAACATTATTACTGTAAGGGACAAGCATCAACAGAATGAGAACAAAACTGGAGATTGTTCTGATTCTGTGGGCATGGTCTGGATTCATTCAGGGCTTTTCTACCCTTCTGCCTTCTTCTCCTGTCTATGCTAATCCTACAGAGGTACTTGATGGTGGTATCTTTACAAATTTTTATGTATTCAGTTCATCCTTATCCATCTTCTGTTCCTCACAGCAGTGAAAAACTCAGGTAATCACCTTTCTTCTACCAATAGATGAAAGTCCCTTACATAAAAAGGACAAGTTATCAATGTGTTTGATGTAAAAGGACAGGGATGCTACTTCCATTCTGAAACTGTCAGCATGTACACACCTCTCTTCTGTCCATTATTTCCAGCATTTCAGTAGCCAATTTACAGGTCTAACTGCATACAATTGCTATGCAATTCAATTCTCTGGGTTGGGCTGTCATTGCACATTGAATTATTTAGTAACTTACCCTCGAGTGACTCTATAACTACCCTGTAAGCAGTGGCATGTCTGTGAAGCTGCCACTGAGCACACAGACTTGTCATGCGGACTTGGTAGGAATCCAAACTTGTCACACCCAGATACACTGAAAATTAAATATAAAAAGTTTTGGTTTATGCCTCTAGCAAGACATACAAGAAAAAAATTACAAAATAATTACAGTGAAACCAGTGCCAATTCATTTTTAACAAATAATATCCATATCTGCTTTAAAAGTTAAAAAAAAAAAAAAATCTAAAAGAAGAATTTTAAAAAACAGTGAACCTTAAAAACAAAAGTTTAGAACTTTAGGCAATTTACTTAAAACTAAATAATTAACATTGCTAAAAAGTTCAGTTATTACAAATAAGTATAAAAATATCATAATAACAGCAGAATTTCTGTCAAATCTAATTTAAAATTGAGCTTTAGCTATAAAAAGAGCTAATAATCTTCTATATGGAGCTAGAAAAAATACATTAAATAGACTTTTCGTTAAGGAAATTTACATCTACTACCAGACAAATATATTTTTGGCTAACAACTAATATCTCCTTTATGATTCATATCTTGCTAATGTGCAGCAGATCACTTTAAAGCCTAATATATAATCTCATAGAAAGAGAGACTCTCATTTCAGGAAAACAGTTTGCACACAACTGAGAAAGATTTGCACATGGAAATTTATTCAGGGAGCTGCAGAAAGCCATAGTTGTAAGGAAAACCAGCCTGTAGAGATCTGAACAGCATGAAATCATTCTTACAGGTTTTGGCCACGCCTGTTAGGGCATCACTGAAGCCTGTTGAGTATGAAGCAAATACTTTAACACTGTATTCTGTTCCACTGAGGAGATTTAAAATGAGGATGGTATTAATATCGTCCCCTACAAAGGTCTCCAATGCAGGACCAGGAGCTGCAAAAAAATGAAATAAATTAGAAAATCGTTTTCTCATCCACTGAATGAGAAAGTTCTTAAAGTTAATGCTTTTTTTCTCCTTTTATTCTATTTCTTTAACCATACACAAATACAAAGACATTCTCCTCAATCCTTGCACGGATTCCACACTTGGGAAATTCAGCAGTGGGATTCATTATGGCAGAGCTAGACACTGGCATCTGTTAAGACCCTTTTGTTCTGCTTCAGTTATTTACTACTGCTCTGAAGAGGCAGCCAAATATGTCCCCAGATTGGTTGTGTGCCAGGACCAACAGGGAAGACAGTAGATGCCAGCCAGCACTACAGTCCCTCAGGGACTCTTATACAACAGCACTATTTAATACTGGGTAAAAATGGTAATGAAAATAGAAAAGAATGAAACTTTCCCAAATCAGAATAGCAAACAGCTCCTTCATCACCTCCCCTAGTTGTTCTGGATACACTTCAGAAACCAGGCAGCAGTATTGTCTTTGGACAGTATTTTAGTCCCTTAATGCTTACACATCAGTGATTTGCTGTCAGTAGAGGGCCCTGATTTTCTAAAGAAATTTGAAGGATTCTGGATGTCTTGTTGAGCTGCAATGTACAGGTGGGAAAAGGATGCAGCACACACAAAATGGACAATGAATAAAATGTCAAGTGTCTGAGAAGAAATTCAAACCTTCTGTTGTGAGAGGGAGGAAGTTGAAGAACAGGAGAATACAGAAGAGAGGAACAGGAAAAAAACAAACATAGTCTCTGAAACAGAGTCATGATAAAATGAAAAAACACAGACTGAAAGAGCTGGGATTAATCAGCCTTTGGATGGAAGTCTAAGGGGAAACCTACTGCTGCCTACAATTACCTTATGCAAGGTGGTAGAGAAGATACAGACAGATTGTCTTCACAGGCAAACAGGAAAGTTAGGAGAAAACCAACAAATTTTGCAACAGATAAATTTTTGCTTCCAGTGACAGTAGTCAAAAACTGGGAGAGATGCTTAGAGCAGTTTTAACATCTCCATCCTTGGAGATATCATAAATTCAACTGGCCAGGGTCCACTGAAACCTGTTCCAAGCTGGCCCTGTTTGTTCAGGGAGGTGGACCAGATGATCTCCAGAGATCCTCTCCAACCTACATCATTCTGGGACTATGAAATTTTCATATTCAAAAATAAGACACCAAAGTTAATATCACTTTCAAGGCCGTAACTGCAGCTGACAGATTTAAGAACAAAATTGCACAAAAGATGACATTCAGTCAGAAGTGACCACAAAAAAAATCAGTTTAAAAACTCACTGTTAACAGGTTTGTAGACAACTCTGTAACCCATTGTTGCTGAAGGTGGGCCATCCCAGCTGATACGTAATCTGTTGTACCACTCATCTGAGACACGTAAATTCCTAGGAGCAGACAGGGGCACTGAAAAAAAAAAAACAACAAACTTGGCTTTCAGAGGTTTACCTCATACAAGCTTATGCAGAAAAATCAAGATATGCAAATAAAAAGAGTGTGATACCCAGTACTCTCAGATTTACAGGTAAAATTATCAGGATGAAACTCTTAATCAAATTCAACCTTTGCATTACTCAGTGGATTACTCAAACCATAAACGTCAATCAATAAGGGATGAATTTTTGAATTAATTCCAAGTTTGTCCCTACATTTCTTTATTAAAAAAACTTTCTTTTCTGTCCTAAAAATGTAAGGTAATTTAGAGATAATTGTACATTGTATAGTACCTTCCAATCCAAGTGCACTAAAGGTTTTAATGTATAAATCATGCTCATTTGAACACTTAATCCTGTAGAATGGAATCAAAGGAATTACTTACAAGTGATTTAAGTCCCTGCATAAATAGCACTTCAATTAAGACAAATTATGTAAATTAGGAGAACAATTCAATAAATTTATACTATCATGGCTACAAGTGCACAATTAAAGGATATTTACAATATACAGTAGAGAGGAAGCTTAAGCTATAGCTGAGTAATCTTTTGGTACTTGGTCAGAACTCTGGAGATAATGCAATCACTTTCATAAAAAATTCAGTAGCATTTCTAATGACCCTTAGAAAGTAATGATTTCACACAAAAGAAAATCTAACAGCACAATGGTTGGTTTGATACCATCTCAGCAGGCTTTGTTTACTATTTTTCTGAATTAGTTGGCTTGCCCTTGGTGGGCTACTTATCAAGCGTTTACCAGCTTTATTACAGAACAAGTTTCTGCAAACTCAGAGTATTTGAATATAAAATACAGCTTGTCTTTTAGAAGAAACACATTGTTTATAAATCAATCAACTGAGATTAATTTAAAGTTCAAGTAATTTAAGTCATGCAAAATAAGCCCACATTTATACTAAAATACATTCCTACAGCCAAGGAAAAAAGGCCACCAAGAGTAAGTCTTTCTTCATGCATATCCTGGCCAAAGACAGGAGGAAGGTTTGTACTTACAAGTTTTTCCAGGAGCTGAGACACTGACTCCTTCCCCATCAGAATAGATGGGGGTTATGGTAACTTTGTATTCTGTATCAGACTGCAGAGGGTGAAGTAGAAGTGTACTTTGTCTGCCAGGCACCATTACCTACAGGGTCAGAAAAAGAAACAATCAAGCCTAATGACTAGAGCCAAACCACTTTATCTTACATAGTCTCTGACAACACATTCCACTAGCATTGCTGCGTAGCTTGCATTTTCAAATATTATTGATAATCTACAGTAAAATAAAATCACCACATTACTCACCCTTTTAACAGATCTACCATTATACCAAAACAAAATAAAGGAAATGTTCCTATGGGATAGCACTGTTTTATATTAAACCTATGTTAAGGTTTAATATAAACCTATAACCTATTATTACATTAAGCTACTACAGGTCCATAAACCACTGGTAGTGTTTGGATCATAAATACTTAAACTACTTTGCTCTACAGCTAAAATACATCCTCTTGATGTATTTATCCTGGACATATTTAGATTTTATGAAGCTTGGTAATAGAGGCTGGTTGTTTTGTTCTTTGGATACAAAAAAATTCTCCTTCCCTGGGAGGAAGGAAAATCAGGTTATGAGATCTGGAACCACTGAACTGAGCAAGCAGGAATAAAACATGTTTGTTTTATTGTTTCTGCATCTAGTCTGCAAACAAGCAAATTAAGGTAGTTGTTTAGGAGAGGAAGTAGGATGGCATCCTACAAATACCACAGGATCCCAGACTGCCATGAAACATGGAAGACCTGCAAGAAAAATCCAACCAGGCAACCTGCTAGTAGAGCAGCTATAGAAATTCCTCCAGGCAGTTCTTGGTTCTAGAGGACATGTTTCAGCCTGCTGAATTAGTTAAGCACAGTGAAAGGTTTCCTTATAAACAGCTAGTTCTAAAACCCATCAATAGATTATTGTATTTTAGCCAGAGCCTCAGAAACCAGTATCAACAGTGGTGGCAGAAGTGCCAAGCAAAGCCTTGCAATTGCTTAACTTGCCAGTAAAATTTAATCCCACAGAGCCTCCAAAGCCTGTATGGGAACCACTTACACCACATGGTATGGGCATGATAAAAAAGAGAAACTAGTTCTATGTTTCCTGTGCAGAGACCTGTGCTCTGAAGTGATGTTGTTGGAAGCAAGTCCCAAGGTCCAATGTCACATTTTGGACATTCCCTGGCCCATGTCCAGTGTGTGAATCTATCACCTGAGCAACAACGACACGTATTTGGCAAGAAGTTGACAGAAGCATAAGTGCTTTAAACTCACAGGGGAAAAGCAGAAAGTAAGCCTATAAAAGCCTTTTGTTGTTTCAAAGAAGACTGATGTATGTGATGATGGCAAAGTTTTGAAGCATATGCTCAAGAAAGGTCTCACCAGTTTAACACTCCAGGATATGTTCAAACTACTTCTAGTTTTGGCAAGTGATACAAAGAAGGAAATTTATCTAGTGCACCTACGTGTTGAGACTTGTCAAAGTGCTTCGTTCTTTGATCAAAACTGAGCTTAAACCATTAATAAATGTTCTTGAAAGATTTCCACATTCCTTTTCCATACATATGCATTCAAAACACACAAACTAAGTTTCTGAAAAAATCCAACAAATTTTTTGAGATTTTTAGAATAGTGGATGCTCGCATTGAGCAATCTCTCCTCTCCACATGTGCATAATCTTCCACAGATCAGTATAGTGTTCAGCAGTGAGAAACATTTTTGGCTTTAAAGAAGAGAAAAAATTTCATCTTTCCAGTATGTACAGCACACCCAAAACCAAACATGCAGTTTAGAGCTTGACCCTTCTGTATTCAATTACATTTTCAAGTCCCTGACTTTCAGCCAATTGCATCAAGAATTATAAAGCTTATTAATATTTTTATGGAAAGGGAGGAGTAGCTGAAACTTATATCACTGAAATCAGAGCCAAATACTTAAGTACTCACCACAGAACTGTCACGCTATAGTACATGTAAGCCCAAATTCCACAAAACTTTTGGGTTCTGCCTAAAAATGTACTTAAACATACAAACATTCCCCTAAAATTGAACATCTTTGTTTTATTGACATCTGTTGTGCACCTCTCAGGTGCTTGAAGTCATATGATACAATACACTCTGATTAAAATGTGCTTAAGTATAATCTTACATAATTCCTTTTTCAACAAAGTTTAGATTATGAACGTGATTAATTTCAAAGATGAAATGTGGTTAATCTGTTTGCTGAATTGTGACCAAAGGTAATAAGGCTTGAGAGTGTGCTTAAAATGAAATAATTTGTGAGAATAGAGCCAAGATACCTACCTAATCATACAGTTTTATAATTACATTTAATGAACTTTTGAATCAACTCTAATATCCTTCTGATAGCCACAATTTTAATACCTTTCCTACAGTTTTAATTTCATTTCAACATAAGAGCCATTGAATTCTAAAGGAGAATGACATTTATACCATCCAACTGAATTAGAGAGCTGAAACAGTAAATCTGGGATCTGAATTTCAGAACATCTGGGTTATTCTCAGAAGAACAGTACAATTTGTGCCATTATACTGTGAAAATTTTCCATTTATAATATAGTAACATATAGTTGAGGTAAATTCATATAGCATGTTTCCTAGTCCAAAAGGACACCACTAGACTGAAAATTCATTTTCAGGTCATAGTTGAAATAGGTGGTTAGAAAGTACATTTCCAGCAGGGTCCCATAAAAGATGAATAAAACTGAAATGGAAAAAGACAGATTCATATTTTCCTAGAAAACATATATTCAACTCCTTTTAATATTTTTATTGAAATATCCTTATATAGGGCTAAAAATGTCAGCTGCTAAACATCAAAAAGAATAACCCATAATTTTGATACAATTGCCCTATGAAAAGAAGTGACTCAAGTGGCAGACACAGAGGAAGAGTGATAGGGAATATTTTTGCATTCTGAGCTATTTACTAAGGAAATAACCTTGAAATATACAACTTAATCTTTTAAATGTACCTACATGGAGCCATCCCAAAACTTTATACCAGATTTTGTGGAAAGCAAGCACTACGGTACTAAGTTTTCCCCTATTTAAAGCTAATTTTTAAAAAAGGCACTTAGCCTAGCTGAATTCTTAAAGTATCTCAATAATTGTGTAATGTTAAAATAATGGAGCTCAGGCTTCTTTATTTGTGGGGCAGGGTGTATGTTTTGGTTTGTTTACTATATGCTCAAAAAAGTGTACATGCAGTACTCTTCATTCTTTCAAATATTTTCCAAAATCTTAATGACCAGAAAATTTTCTGTGTAAGACAACTTTAATCTCGATAATCACATGGCATTGGCAAAATAAATATTCTCAGGTACTTAGATTGTCCTTATTGTGACGTTTTGGTTAATGAGAAGTATGAAAACTCTGCATTTGAACTTTAATGTCATTGATTTAGTATAACATGAGAAAAGAGAGAGGAGAGAAGAGAGAGGTGAGAGAGGAGAGAATGATTAACACTCAATGTTATAGCAAAATTGCTGAAGGAAAACAAAAATGCTTAAGACTATCCAGTACATACATTTAGGCATCATTAAAACACAATCTCAGGATAGAAAAATGCCTAGGAGTAAAAAATAAAAACAAAAATCCCAACTTGGATGAATTAAAAAAAAAAATACAGGGAAAAAAAGACAGCCAGCTCCTCTTTTAACTGTGAGCTCATTAAACATCTGTGTGACTGGGCCTTGATCTTCCATTCGACTGCTGTTGCCTGCTGTGCAGCAGGTGCTGTACAATTAAAACTTTGAAGTTCAAGCTCTCAGTAATATCAAACACAGATCCTTTACTAATTGCAACAAATTTGTCATATAAGAAGATATTATGTCTTAGCAGTTATTAAACAAGCTTATGAAGCCAATAACAAAACCCATACAGACCATTCTTACCGCTTCCTCAGCACGGTCACCTTCTGCATTGAGATAGGTCACTCTGAACTGCTGAACACTGTAGTCAGAAATGTCCCATGTCACCCTCAGACTTGAGGTTGTTTCATCATCTATAACAAGGTTTCTGACTCCTGATCGAAAAACTAAATCCAGAAATATTTAATTAATATTTTCTCAATTATATTTTTAGATTTAATATAATTTTTATATTGCGCTGGTTATCACCAAGTAGATGCAAGCTCTACTGAAGTCATGGTGGCTCTGAAGATCCACAGTGGGACAAAACCATATAGCTCAGTCATATTTAGTCTTAATAATATAAAAACTGTAAGCACTTATTAAAATAATAGTTACTCTGTACTTATATCAACATTTAATATGCCATCTGCTTTGTTTATCTTACTCTCTTACTCAGTTTATGGAGCTTTAAAATAATTCAAGCTAGAATGTTACAGAAGATAAATAACCCAGAAATTTTCCTAAGAAGTCAATTGTCTAATCAGCAAGAAAAGAAACAATCAAAATGAAACAAAATTATGAGAACTTTCCAAGCTCACATTTTTAAAGGGAAAGAGAAGTTCTAGGTGAATTTTCAAAATTAGTCTCTGGACTCCTAAGTCATACACTGGTATCCCTGAGTCCCTGCCCTGTGTAAGGGGCTGGCTCCTCATCTGTGCAGGAGATGGCCACACACAGGAGGGGGTGCAGAACAGCACAGTGTGACCCTTTCAGCAGGGATGTGCCTTCCCCTCAGGAACATCCACTCCTCAGCAGTGTCACAGCTCTGCCCCCAGTCCTGGAGGTGTCTGTGGGGTTCCCTAGGGCTCAGCATTTGAACTGTTGGCATTTGCTCTGCTTACCTGCTGTGGTGGGCTCAGGGGTGGTGGCACTGCTGGTGGTCACTGTGGGAGGTACTGTGGTAGCACTTCCAGCTGGAAAACAGGACTTGGCTCACCAACAGCTCAACAAAACATGCAAGTCACACTATTGTTCTTGTATGTCTGACTATGACAATGAAACTATGTGCTCACACCTACAAGTATCCCACACACTTCAGACATTTCAGAGAATACAAAGGGAATTATTCATTTAGTTTACTTTAGGCACATATATTTGCAAGATTAGCACTTAGATCTGCAAATAAGGCATAATCATAAACTATATAATCAAATAAGAATGCATATATTTTCACAGATTTCTGGCTGGCTGAACTATGCACAATAGACTTCCACTTTGACCATTTGTTAAGGTTGTCAGATTAGTTGAACTGAAATGTTTTGAAAGGTGCTTTACTTCTGTCCAAGTGAAAAACAAAAAGTACACTCAGCAACACTGGGAAGTATCAGCATTATTTGGATGGGTATGGGCTTCTTGTCTTAACAGAAGATTTAGAATTAAGCCTGCAGTTAAATTACTATAAACAAATAGTAACTATAAATTCTAGAATTTACACATAAGAAATATAGTTGTTTACTTATCCAAGTAATTATCCATAAAAACAGAATAGCTCAATCTTCCTGAAATACAGGCCACTGTTTTGATAATAAACTATAAAATAAGGTGGACATTTTTGAGTTTTATCTTTGTTACTTTCATGTCAGTATCACAGGAGGCCTGTGTAAGCTTTTTTGACCATTAGTTCATCCAAGAGTGAATTTTCCTCTATTGAGTACAAATTACATAAATAAGAAAAGGGTATATTGAAAATGCCAAACATCTTAAATGACATTCCTGTAAATTATTTACTTTAAAGCATTTAACACACACTCCTTCCAAAATCTGATGTATCTTCTCATAAGGTTCTCATAAGGAACCCTGTTCAAAGACTAAATATTAAAATGTAAGATGGAAGAATATCTACCCAAATCCAGAGGTTATTAATACCACAGCTCAGATAGGGAGCCAAACCACTATATAGATTCAGCGCCACCTATCACATAACATTAAATAGGAAAAGCAAAAACTAGTCAGCAAGCCCTGGTGCTAAACCACCACATTCTTCAATACTATAACTACCCAAGATGAACTATATTTTATATGTAAGATATCTGGATCAAATTTAAATCACTTAAACATTTTTTTTTAATTATAATCAAGAGTTTGTCTTACATGTAGCTCCAAGAATAGCAACAACTTCGCTTTCACTTTCGTCATCAAAAACTGCCAGCAGAGAAACTTCATATTCTGTGTCGGGCAACAGACCCTCAATAACATGACTGTCTGCATCTCCATTTATGACAACCTAAGTTACACAGCAAGATTGAAGAGTATCAGTTCTGCATCTGATTATTTTACCTGAATTGACTGAAATGAAAGAAGGAAAAATGATTCTCCTTTAAAATAAATTAAATCTACACTCAGATCTGCCCAAAAATTTATTAATACCACAGAGTACATCTAGAAAAAATAACTTAGGAGTATTTAAAATGTATAGTATTATGCTTTCACCCACAGCTAATTAATTGCTAAAGCTGACCATATGCTTTTTTTTAAATCACTACAATTCAAAACATTTATCAATAAAAACAACGTAATAGGATAGATTAACTTCCATTTATATTTCTACTATTCAAACATTGCTATGACAAATGTATTCAGTATCTCCTCTCCCTTAAAAAGGCTGTTTCAATACCAGAGCTGTAACCTCAGTTATGGTTCCACACTTCTGAATGGATCTTGAAAGAACATGTGCTTCAGACATGAGGATTAGGAGAGGTGTGCTGATGATTAGTTGGCTATATGGTGTGAAGTTTTAAATAGTAATTCTCCTCATTTTTATCTATGACAGCAGCAGAAGATTGACATGCAACTTGAACTGTAAGCAGGTTTCACTTCAGATTTTTGTGTGTTTCATTTGTTTTATTGGAAGGGATCACCAGATGGTAAAGAGCTGGAACAAAAGGGACTATAAAACAGAAGCTACAGGAGCCTAAGCAGTAATTCTGGTGAAATGGGCTGGCCAGTTTTGGGAATAGTTTTCAGGTTACACAAACAGACACTATAATAAAACAACCTTTCTCTGGGTTAGCACTGACAAGTTTTTAAAGGTGGCCACTGTATACTTAACATCAAAGTTAGACTTGTAATGGAAATCAAACAATAGCTATGTCCTGTGTAAAATCTGCCACAGAGGTTTGCAGAAACAGCGAATCGCACTTCATTCTTTTAACTGCCACAGGAGATATCCTGAGTTGGTCCTGGGGAAAATGGACCCATAACACAATCACAGACCTTCTGAACTCAAATACAAAAAACAAAAGCAGAAAGAAATTAATTGGGACTATCTACAACTATCAAGTAATGAATTAGGCATCCCATGCTGCACACTTTCTGGCGCAGATTTTCTTGGGAAAATTTCAGAAAAAAGCTTTGAGTGAATCTAACTGTATACTGAGTAGAGGCATGTAATGCCTTCCTTCTCAACTCACTAGTGGCTGTAGTTGTGTATCAAATTATTATAAAATATCTATGCATAATTATTCTCTCACAAGTTACTTTGGTGTACTTTCTGAAGCATCACTTCCTTCACCCTCCCCTCCCTGCTAAATGTAACCTAAAGCAAACAACACGAAGTGCTGAACTTTCAAGTGAGCAGGACAAATAGCAGCAACAAGCACATGAGTACAATAGCATGCATTCTCCACTGTAACCTAGAAATAAAAGGTCCCTCTTAAATTTATTCTGGCTTTTTAATTCTGGTTTTTTAATACCCAACTGCACAGTCCTCACCCATCAGCAGAGTGGGTGAAGTGAGATGAGAGGTGTGTGATTAACCACCATCCCCTGACCCTACTCAGTTAATTGGCAAGTTGGGTCTTGGGAGAAAGAAGGAGGGAGTGCATGTCCTTTGTCTGCATGACTGATCACTTAGCTGGGAAAGAAGCTTAAAGAGGCAACAGCCTGGAGGTATTGTGCTATCCTAGGCCTGACCCCATTAGAAAGGTCACACAAGGAGAACAAGAAAGCAGTTTGGGCATTTTTAATATTTCAACATTCTAAAATATTATAGCCTCCAGCAGTTCTTTGTGAACACAGTGAACAAGTAGAACCTTAGCAGTTCAAATACTTCTTGATAATTTATTCTCACACTGAATGAATACAGATACCTCAAATCTCACTTTAAAATGTGACTTTAGGGCTTTCACTGGCAGCTACTCAGTGGAACTGAAATAGAAACAAATCAGTTAATCTACTGCAGAAGAAACTGCTAGTGGATGATGACCTGTGTCGACTCATCTGCCAGCTCCTTCTTTTCCCTGCTCACTCCTCTAATTTCTCTCTTTCTTGCATGACTACCTCTCACTAGGTGAAAGGGAGTAAAAGAATCAGGCTAAGCTAAATTTACCAAAAAAATGACATATAACCTAAGCTAAAATGACTGCTTTCTGCCCGAATGGATGACAAAATAATGCATGAAACCTAGGGCCAGGTGGGAAATGTCATCTTTCCCCCTGGGTTCTGTACCCAGATAAACAGTTTGCAGATGTGGCCTCTCCACACGCTGCTAATGCCAAGAGAGCAAGATGTTTGAGAGTCACTGAAGACAAAGTACAAAAGAAGCCAAAATAATGAGTTAATAAATAAAGAAAAAGAGGAAATGAGACAGACTATGAAAATTTGGGAAAGAAGAGAAAGTGTCTGTCTTTGTGCTTTGAAAAAAGAAAATTAAAAAGGAAAAGCTAAAGGGATGAAAATAATTTTAAAATTTTAGTCTGATGGAAAGGGTTCTATGGACAAGATGTACAAGTTTTAATGCAAAAAATACAGCATGAGAGGGAAAAAAGACAAAACATTATGAGGAATAGATGAACAATCTAATAAATATACGTGTACACTTCTCCTTTTGTAATGTTACCTAATAAGGCTTCAGAGGCAATTTTAATGCGGCCAGCACATTAGACACATTTGGAGCTTTATGTGAGGATATTACTACTCTGGCTCAGCTACCATCATCATCTTCACACCAAAGTGAAGAACATGAACCTCTAAAAACTGAAGTGGCACCAAACAACAATGCTAGTTCTATGGCTGTTGACACATTACAGATTAGATTGACTATTCACAAAATATCTCTTCTTTCCCTACTTCCTCTTCAAAACAAAACTGGAATATTGGTTTGATTTTTGTTTAAGAGCTTTGTAGTGGGGCAGATTTTTCTGTAAGTCAACTGGCCATATTTAAGTAGCAAATGTTGTCCTCAGAATGGAGTTCTCCCTCCTTTTCACCCCTCAGAATGTCAAGGCAACTTACCTCCTCAGATTCCCCCCCATCCAAAGGAATCCATGCCAGTCTGTAAAAAGCAATATCTGATGATGTGGGCTTCCAACTGACCCTGAAACTATCTGTTGATGCTTCATCAATTTCCAAATGCTGCGGAGCTGGAAGTCTCTCTGGAAAATATTACACACAAGGAAAGTGAGAGTGAATTATGCTCTGATACTTCCATAGATGACAATATTGGCACATACTATTTTACTTGCAGCTTCTTAGAAGAGTGCAATATGGGAGGTAGACAACAAAGGCACTACAGAATTCTTTGCCCACTTACTTATTCTTAGGGCAGTAGATGTGTAGTTCAAGGAAGGGAATAGACTCTTTACTCTAACTATACAGGCCTCTTCTCTCCACTGACAGAGCTGCCTGCAACCCTAGGTCCATCTCCTTTGCTCAGAGCTCTGTGCACCAGGCTCTTTTGTTGTGCCTCAGAGCAAAGTCCCAGTCTCTGCCCTTTTCAGACTCATTGTGCATTTCCATTTGCACTTTGCATGTGTCAACATCTTGCTCCATACATGTATTTCCCTTCCTCTTCCACCTCATCTTTCCCTTTCCTCCCTTTCCTCCTTTCTCTACCCATTGTTGTTGGAAAGCGTTAATATGTGCCGTCAGCCATTTGTTTAATGCAGAAATGCAGTTACAGAAACTATAACTGTTAAACAAACTATAGGAACTTTTAATGTCTTTTATTTTCTCCTTTTTAAGGTTCTACCCCCTAATGCCTGGATAGTTCAGTGGTTAAATGTATGATTCAAAACTCATCACACTTCATCTGGAGATACAAATGCCATCACACTGAATAATGCCTCAGAAAGCTGTGGAGATTTTTTCATGATGTCAAGAGATTACTCATGTGAGTAAAGAGGCAATTGGCCCCATAGTAAGGGAGCAAAGAAGCCAAAAACACCAATGAAAATAACAGAAAGCATTCCATATATCTGAATTCACAGCCAGAGACCTTTGCTGTAACTGATCTTACTTTCCAGTAACATAAGAGGGTATAAAATTTCTTCTTGTGAAGTCTTCAGAAGTTCAGCAACACTTACTTGTGGTAAAGCTGCCAGTGAGTGGTTCAGATTGCCCCTCATCATACAGGGAGAAAATAGCAACAGTATACTCTGTAAGGGGTGCCAAACTTTTCAGAGTATGGGTTGAAACACGACCAACTTCCACCTAGAGAAAGCATAATTTGCAGTAGATATTGACCATACAACACATTATCAGTGTGTGAAATTCTTCTGGGTAATAATGATACAGAAGGAGAATGTCATGCAATTAGTAGAGGAATTCAGTGAAATGACGAACAAGTATAAACTCAGGTCCATCAAAGCTGAAATAAACAGTTACAATAGACAAATTACAAAAAATGAGAATTTTTCACTTATGGCAAACCATGGAAAAGGAGAATTCAGCCTTGGTAAGTCCAATTGTCCAGCTAACATCGGCACTCCATGTTCAGGAACCCAGAAGGGGACGGAACTTTTTGGGATATTAAATAGCCCAACCCCTTATCATGGACAATTACTGCATAAAACCCTTATGTTTAACATTTGTCAGGAGACAGATGAGGGTTTTGTCTGGTCTCTCTCCAGGCTGCAGTTAAGTGACTTTGCCGGGGACATAAAACTCAAAGCTGTACAAACAGTTTATCAGTCCAACTATTCAGTGCCACGTTAGCTCAGCACCTCAGGGAAAATGCTACCAGTGCAAAGCAAACAAAAACATGCCACCTGTTCTTTGAACAAAGGAAAAGTGAACTGAACATTCACTCACATTACTAAGTACACTACAATGAGCCTGAGATGTTCAAATACCACTGTGACCAGAACAGCCATGCATATGATCTATATTAAGGGTAATCAATAGGAAGAGGTCAAATGATTTCTAATTTAAATTTTTAGGGATCAAGCAGAAAGAAAAGAAACAAAACATTGAGCAGGTATGCTCCCTTCTAAAGCTGTGAGCAATTTCTTCAGGTTCAATACAAATATTCCACTTCATACAGACAAAAGGCCAGATATGTCCCAGAAGAAATATAATTAGAGATAACTACCATTAGACTTCTTTTTCTTGAGGGCCAATTTATCCATTACAGCTTATTTCCTAAGGGGTCTGGACTATTTTAATAATCAAACCCACTTACTGTAATTTATTTTTAAATCTACATTTAAAAAAAAATCTTTATTAATATTTCAGTATGAATCATTCCATCCCATTTTGCATTCTATCACAGAATTTATGCTGCTAAAAGGTATTGTAAAGCACCCTTGGCAATAAGGCAGAACTAAATATTTCACATTATTAAATATCGGAGTCTAAGTTAGACCATCTTGGTATTGCCTTTGCCTCTATTCAAGACAAATCCTGTTTCTAGAGAGTTCTCAATACATAAATAAAGCAAAAAATGTTGAGAAAATGTGGCAAAGTCTTCAGATGGTCTTTTTGAATGAGCCTGAGTCTGTGATATGTGATACATCAAAAGTCGTATTATCTGAACTGAATCAAGAATAAATATTTCCATACTATACATTTACTGAAGATCCTTCTCCTAGCAAACCACTGTTCCCTTGAGTTGTCTCCCTCAGTTAATGTGCCCCAGACTGTTCTGAGTACTCTCCCCCAGACATCTATACATCCAATATTAAGCAAACTCTTATTTACACCAAGTTTCAGAATTTTCTCGCAAATCTTTTGTTAGAGCTTGCATGGTAGCTTTTGTTAATAAACATTACCCCTAATAATTACAGAAGTTTGGAGAGGTTTGAGATTGGTTAAGGGAAAAGTGGTGCTAATAATTTACCTCATTGGTTTCTGTTCCGTCTGTTTTAACGTGCATGATGCGATAGCCATTGACGTTTTTGGAAGCAGGATCCCATGATAGCTTAGCACTATTGTGTCCAACATCAGAAAATTTCAAGTTTGCTGGTGGACTTAGAGGCACTTGAAAAGAAAAAGAGATAAAACCATGAAAGTGATCCCAGGTTTTAGCTGTGAAATTTTTCATGCCTTTTTGTACCAATAATAAATGGTATGTTTTCCATTTAAAAATTTATATCACCAGTATTTCCATTCAAAAGCCTACATCAATGGAGCTACAAAAGCACTCAAAGGCAGGTAAAAGGGCTTAGCTCTTTACTGAAACAGAATTTCCAGATTTGCTAAATGCATCTCAAATGATACTAAAATATTAGTCATGATGTTGTTCACTGCAGATATTGTAGCAAGATCTAGTCTACAGAACACTTGCAATAGATTTGGAGTTGTGTTTGTGAATTAACTTAAGCCAGCTAGATCTTTTTCCTATACACATTTGGTTTCCATGTGTAACCCAGCAAAAATATTTCACATCAGTAGAATTTGGGCAAAAACTTTTCTGAATCCTAAAAGACCCTGACATAAGGGTAAGTTTGTCCAAAAAACATAACTAGCTGAGAAGGTCTCCAAAGATGTTACCTTTTACCTCTGCCTACCCTTTGCCCTACCCTAAGGGAAACCTCAGCTGTTTCGCAACAACAATCCCAGTTAAAGCTGAACTTTTATACTATATATTCCTTGATAGTCACGAGTCATCTCTGAAGGAAAATAAGGTCATGCAAGAGACAGTCTCAGATTACATCCACTCTCTGTCACACCACAGAAAGCAATTTGTGGTGTCTGTTACTCTCAGCAGTAGGTTCTGTATTATTCCAACATCTGCTACTTTCCTCTGAATTATAAAACCTTTCTCTATCCATCCTGCCTTCACACACACACTCCTCACCAGTCCACGTGGACAGATAAATATCAGCACTTCAGAAGCTGCTTCCCTCACACAATAGCACCTGGGAAAAAACAAAGATTTTAAAGGCCTCGTACATTATGTGAGATCTTTAGCCAGGCCATTTATCAATCCAGAATCTGCAACCAGCTTAGGAACAGTGAAGTCGACTTGGCTCTGAGAAAAGAGAATATGGGAACACACTGGAACCGTAGTAGATGGGTTTGCCACACATTCTGGCATTTAACATATTCCTCTGAGTCTAGTGAAGGGAGTATCACGTGCTGGCTTTCTCCTTTCTGTCAGTCGTGAAATGCACTTCATTCCACCATCCAGGTCATACAACAAAATGCGTCAGTCTCGGCTCTTTCCTCTTGGAACCAGCTCCTGACAACATTGCTCTCAACCAGACAGGCAGTCCTGGTGCCAGACTTACGTGATATTTACAGTGAGTCTTGGATGAATCCCGGCCCCAAAATGAAACTACACCCTAGAATGAGCTTGCTGAGCATGTCTCTGCTTGGCATAGGGAAGGTTTTTTATGGTAACCAAGACAATACAATGAGTAGAATATTATTTACTAACACAGATTTTCAGATACTACACCTAATACTACAACAAATTTGGCAGATCACTCTTCAGGCAGATATATGCTCCAGGAAGAAAATACCTGGTAGCCTATTCATTAATTGTAACCCAGAAATAATCACACTGAAATTAAAAATAAAAAGAAAGGAAAAAA
>WEIU01022435.1:8010-18779 GCA_013389925.1 Aegithalos caudatus
AGGGTTTTGGGAGATGGGGGTAGGGTGAGGGGTAGCCCCTTCCTTTTGGGCAGGCTGTTCCACTGGCCATGCAGCTGGTATCTGACCAGGGATACTGCTGCTTCTTTGGGTTTTGCCTGTTTCTTTTTGTTTCTTTTGCTTCAGCACTGTGACTGGGCTTGATGGCTTACTTCTCTGCTGCTCTGCTGTTGAGAAGCCCAGAACCAGTGCGTGCTGTGCCAGCACCCAGGAACACCCTCGTTTCCTGCTGGGGGCTGCCCACCTCTGCACAGCCCAGACCCAGGGACCAGCCAGCGCCACTGAGAAATGCTGGGGAACTTCTCCCTGCGGTGTTCAGGAGCCAGGCTGCCACTGCCCATCCCCTGCCATTTCTCTGCCATTGCTCCAGATTTTTTGCTACACTGTAGCCTTTCACCCCCCTGCCTGCCTGGACATTCCGTGGTTCCAGCTACAGCTGCGGAGTTTCTGATACATCTCATCTACCACCCTGGGGTTTTGCTCATCCCAGACTTTCCAGCTTACTTCTACAGCTCCTTTTGCTATCCAGATGGGGCACCAGGATTGGATGCCCCTGTGAGTTTGTAAAGGAAGCCCCTTTCCCATCTCTTCTGTTGGCACGGCCACCATTGTCCACGTGAGAGACAGCTGAACTGAACTCATGCCATAGCCCCCCCCTGCAGCCATGGGAGAATCATCACACCCCCTCACCCGGCTGGGGAGCCACGAGGGCCCCTGCCAGCTGTTACCAGAACTACACCAGAGGGGAAAGTGCTTGGCAGCCAAGAGAAGGCTGTTAATGGGTTTCTGGTTCTGTTTCTTGTTGCTGCCATTGTTGTTGTTTGTTTGTGTTGTTATACATACTAGTAAAGAACTGTTATTTTTCTCATATCTTTGCCTGACAGCCCCTTCATTTCAAAATTATAATAATTCAGAGTGAATGGGGTCATATTTTCCATTCCAAGGGAGGCTTCTGCCTTCCTTGGTAGACACTCTCATACCAAGACAGGTCCTTGCACAAATTTCCCCAATGTTTTAATATGCATCCTGAGGGGGATTTTTCCAGAATGCCCCCTCTTCATTCAATGATCCATTCCCCATTTAAACCATCTGGTATTCCAAACCAATTATTATTTAGCAGCTCCTAGAAGGGACCTTCCCTGTTCCCACCTTAGGTACCTTTAAACTTAACCCTGTGAAGCTTTTGCTGCACTTTATGGGCAGGTTAACACCTTTAAAGTAAAGAATTCCTTTATCTTACCAGGAGTCTTGCTCTGATTTCCTTTGGTTCAGGGATTGCATGTTCTCCCCAAGAATCCCTCAGTGCCAGCTGGAGGTCCTGCAATCCCTCAGATCAGTTGAAATTCAGGAGTAGGTCCTATCTGGGGTTGCCAAAACTGTTACCAATAATCAGTAAAAAAAAGTCCTTAACACCAATGTAGCAATAAGAAGCAGGCATTCTTTATTCGGCTGGATGCATAAGGGGATATCTCCTCTGAAAATTGTGCATGTTGAGTACAGAAAAAGCTTCTTTTGTATACTGTATTTTACATACATATTAATTGATTTTCCTGGAATAAACGCACAGATGATAACCATTTCCCTAAAATCATTAACATATGTTTCCTCCCCTTTGAACATGCATTCTTCTGTCCTGGGGGTCTCTTNCAATCCCTCAGATCAGTTGAAATTCAGGAGTAGGTCCTATCTGGGGTTGCCAAAACTGTTACCAATAATCAGTAAAAAAAAGTCCTTAACACCAATGTAGCAATAAGAAGCAGGCATTCTTTATTCGGCTGGATGCATAAGGGGATATCTCCTCTGAAAATTGTGCATGTTGAGTACAGAAAAAGCTTCTTTTGTATACTGTATTTTACATACATATTAATTGATTTTCCTGGAATAAACGCACAGATGATAACCATTTCCCTAAAATCATTAACATATGTTTCCTCCCCTTTGAACATGCATTCTTCTGTCCTGGGGGTCTCTTTGTTGGTCCCTGGTGGTAAGCGACCCCAAAATCATACCTGACTACCTGGTGAACTGGTAAAAGTTGGCACAACTGGGCTAGTTGCTTTCCAGTTTTTCTTCCTACAGAATAAACATTGTGTGGTTCCATAGGCCAGTGGATTTTGAAGAATAAGCATTGTATTAACCCACCAGGTGCAAACAATTTTTCATCTGGCAACCTTAACTTTCTCAGTAATTGTTGATGCTGATTTTGTGCTTTTAAAATTCCCTCCTCTAAGCGCACACATTGAAGTGCCCAGTTCTCCTGCCTTTACAAAAAAAAAATTAGAGAAAAATTTTAATGAAACATCAAAGCCTGTGCCTAACATGTGCCTGTGTGTAATGCACACACCTACACTCACACAATGCATGTTATTGTTGCATCTGGTGGGGGCAGGAAGGGAGAAAAGAATGTAAACATGAGGAAAGAGAGAAGTGAGTAGGACATATGGTATAGGTGTTGCTTATCTCTGTGGCAGAAAGAATGGCAAAGATGCTTCTTCCCGCTTCTGAATTGATAAAAGCCTGGAAGTAGACAAATGGACAAGATTGGACAAGATGCTTATTTTTTGTTTGTAACTCTTCACAGCTGTGTGGGGGGTTTTTTTGTTTTGGTTTTTTTTTTTTTTTGTTTTTTTTTTTTTTTGTGTTTTGTTTTGGGGGTTTGGAGGGTTTTTTATTTCCCTTCAATACAAGAGTGGTTATTTGTCATAACCCTAATGAAGACAATGCTTAGTAGCATTTCATCCAAACTTTCAATACTGACATGAGCACAATATCTTAATGTAATAGACAGCTATATTAATTTGACAGGTCCTTCTGCAGTGAGCAGGGGAAGAATCGCTGTAATGATACAGTTTAAACTTTGCCTGACTCCTGGCTTTTTTCTTTTTTTATTTCAGGTGAAACATGGAACCCATTGAAGTTGCATTACCAATTGCGAAATGTCCGTGAACGCCTAGCAAAAAATCTAGTGGAAAAAGGTGTACTGACCACAGAAAAACAAAACTTCCTTCTTTTTGACATGACTACACACCCTCTCACCAACAACAATATCAAACAGCGCCTCATTAAGAAGGTTCAAGAAGCAGTTCTTGACAAATGGGTGAACGACCCTCACCGCATGGAGAAGCGCTTGCTGGCACTTGTTTATTTAGCCCATGCCTCGGATGTTTTGGAGAATGCTTTTGCCCCTCTTCTGGATGAGCAGTATGATTTAGCCACAAAGAGAGTGCGGCAGCTTCTGGATTTAGACCCTGAGGTTGAATGTATGAAAGCCAACATGAATGAGGTTCTATGGGCTGTTGTTGCAGCTTTCACAAAATAACTGCATTCAGACTGAAATGTTCTCTCTTCTTTCATGTAAGTCAGTTGTTTCTCTTTTATTGACTATTCATATTTTCTGTTATTTGTACCTTCTCACATGATGAATCAACTCTTGTTTAATAGAAATTATGTGGTGAATTTCCTCCTTCTCTATCTGTATACGGGATTCTGCTGGTACAAGAGACCTTACCATTTAAAAAGAACAGAAAAGGTTTTTACTGCCATATTGGCATTCTAATTGCTATTCAATTTTGAGTTATAAGAATTAATTTGTTTAGTCTATTTTTCATCTTACTGTTATTGAAGTGGTTTAACATGGAAAATACCTCAAGAAGGAAATGTGCATGCAGTTGGATCACTAGTCTCAGATGACACAGATGTGTGCATGCATCAATACTTCTGCAGTACAACTCCTAACAGACTGAAAGGCCTTTTAAAATGACCAAAGCTTCATGTCGAAGTATCTGTCAAGACATTTTATATACAGATGTGGTTTCAATTATATCTAAAAAAATTAACAGCAAAAATGCCATTAATCAGCTTTTTCAATAGTTCCTGTAAAATGCCCCATAAATTTTACTTTTCATGCAAGTTGCATACTTATGTTTACATTAAAATGATATCTGAGTCATAAGGCTAGAGTTGAAAGGTCCAGTTTCTTTGTAAATCCATTTTGGGATAGCATGCATTCCATTATATTGTATATATAGTTCAATTTGTAAATTAACTACTCCATCTTAGTATTTTGCAAGTTTTATACCTGGTGCCCCTAATTTGCCATCAGCCATCTGATGGGAAAAAAAGGCTTCCTATAAAGAGCATGTATGTGAAAGTTGTTTGTTTCCAATGTCTACAGAGTTTGCTATCCAAGTATTCTAAGTCTATACATTGTCTTTGAGAATTACTGTCTAGAAAGAGACCACTTTCTACCATCATATCATCATCTGTACTTTTTTTTTCCCCTTCTCTTCTTTTCCCCTCCTCTATGGAAGAGACTTGTGACTAGTACAGTTCTTGACTGCAGTTTTTAAGTTTGTTTGTACACAAATTAATATTTGTCTCAAACCTCTCAAACTTTTTTACACTTTAAAAACAAAAAGTCAGTTCTAGGTGTTTTATTTAAATGTTTAGCAAGGAATGACTGCAGTTCAGATTAATAAAATTTCTGTAATTGGATGCTCTGCTATATTTTAATTTTTTATATAAAATTATGCTGATTAGCACACTATTGTAAAAAAATATAAAATACTTTGTTTTTTAAAAAATGTATTGCCTTTTTGCCACTGCTTGTTATCTCCCGTTTGTTTCACAGTGCAGATATGCATTGAACAAATTAAGCATCAATCTATGTAATTTTTTCCTCATAACAATGAAGATTTATGGTGGGGCTTACATGTGCCGAGAAACTTTTTTTTTGTTAATATTCAGAGTGAGAATACTAGATGGTATATAACTTTAGAGTTGAAATTTAGGAGATCATAGTCTGTATACTAGCTTTTTACCTACAGCAAAAAAATTATGATCTTAAAAGTGCCTGAAACAGAGCAAGCATGTATTTTTTGTTGTTATTGCTAATTAGAAAGGTTTTATTGCTTAACTGAAAGCTTTAGTTAATATTCTTCTTAGAAAGACAGAGTTTGTATTAAGTAGATCAAAGTGACCTAATCAGCAGTGTCACACAGATCTGCAGGATTCGTGGCTGGGTCAGACTGAGTTAACTTGTGAGTGTTCAGCTATGTTTGCCATAGGTAGTCCTCTTCTATCTTGAGCAGAACTTTACAGCCTCATCTGTGACTGGACTTCCAATTTTGCACTTAATTTTAAATAATTTAAATGCTTAAGTAGGTGTACTGGTTTGAAAGTAAAACCAGTGAGTGACTCCAAGTCAGAAAATACAATTTAATACAAGGAATAAAAGTGAAATAAAATAAATGAAAATTAGACAACCTGACACCCTGTTAGTTAGGGTGGTGGTAGCAGTCCAGATGAAGTGGTCTTGTTGAAGCAGTGATCCCGTAGAAAAGGTCTGGTAGCTCTGGTCCTCCAGGAGTCCAGCAGGCTGGTGCCCTCTGTGCTCTCCCAGATTATATCCAGGTGGAAATGCTTGGCTCCTCCCCCTGGGTGGAGCATCTCACAATGGGCTGATATCATTCTATGAGTCATACAATGGGTCCTTGATTGCCCATTAACAGAGAGAGCTCCCAGAGGGAGTTACCTGTGAGACATGTGGCAAGGCATTGATGGCCCATTAACAGAAGATAGCCGAGAGGGAGGGGGCAAGGGAAAACACTGCTCCACCTAGTTTCAGCAGCTCCTGAGGGTGGTGATAGAATACATACTTTGGGCACATCTTACATTGTAACCTAAGACAGTAGGTGACTCGAAAATATAGCTTAAATTCATCATACCTATTAAACCTTTTTTAAAAATTAAGATTTAAAAATATAGTCCTTAACATTTAGTGGCACACTGTTCTTTCAGTTCTTCAATTATGTTTCTTTATAAAAATTAAAGTATAATGTAAGGTATTTCAAACTTTGGTTTACAAATAAAAAGATAAACAGTGTTCTCCTAAGTGTAAGATGCTGTGTTTAAAACTTTGAGGAGCTTGGGCATGAACTTCAGACATTTTCTTTTAAACATTTTCAAAATGTGATTGCTTTAAGTGGAGGAAAAATGAAAGTTGCTGTATTACTCTTATATTTGAAAACTTACAGAATACTTTCTGTAACTGATAGTATATGTTAACTCTTTGCTTTCATTCTCTCTCTCCTGTGATCTGTTTTCTCATTTTCTGTTGCTGTTTAAGAGGAGAGAAAATTAATTAGGCAGAAAAACCAGAAAAACAATAGTGGAGTAATTGGGAGCAAGTTGAGTGCACAAAACTTTTAAAATGGCTTTGAAAATCTAATCTACTTGAAACATTATTTAGACTAAAACTATCTTTCATAGTCCCTTTTCTGTCCTCTCATGTTCATTCTGTCACGTTCCTGCTGAGTTCATATTGCCTTAACACCGTACCTCATTGGAAAGGACTCACCATCTACTTAGGTGCCTCAGGGGAAAGGCCAGGACCTCGAGCACTCCCCTTCTGAGGGGGCCTCTCCCAATTCAGGAGCCGAGTTGCCCCTGCCCAGCCCCACCACTTCTTTGCCACAGCCCTGTGTCTTTTGCTACACTGTAGCCCCACACTCCCTGCCTGCTGTGACACACTGTAGCATACTAGTAAAGAACTGTTATTCCTTTTCCCAAATCTTTGCCTGAAAGCCCCTAATTTCAACATTATAATAATTCGGAGGAAAGGGGTTCATATTCTCCATTCCAAGGAAGGTTCTTGCCTTCCTTAGCAGACACCTGTCTTTCAAACCAAGACACCCAGTAACAGCCTTTTCTTGGCTGTCAATCACCTTCCCCTTTGGTGTAGTTATGGTCACAGCAGGCAGGGGTGCTGGTGGCTCCCAGCTGGGCAGGGCAGGTGCGATGATTCCCCCATGGCTGCAGGGGGCGCTGTGGCGCGAGCTCAGACACCTTTTTATGCGGGTAATGGCAGGCACTCCAGCAGGAGGGATAAAACCTCACAGGGGCACCCAATCCCGGTGCCCCTCGAGATGGCGAAACGGGTTGTAGCGGGAACCTCAGAGCAGTGGCTGCAATGGCTGATGCTGGCACACCTGGGGTAGCAAATGAAATGTAGCAGAAACTCTGCAGCTATAGCAGGAGACACAGGGTGTCCCAGCAGGCAGGGAGTGCTGGGTTACAGTGTAGTGAAAAACCCAGAGCAGTGGCAGAAAAAACCCCAGTGGGGCTGGGCAGCAGCAGTCCGGCTCCTGAATGCTGCAGGGAGAGGCTCCCTTAGAGGGAGGAGGGGGCTCATGGTCCCAGGTTTTTCCCTAAGGCACCCAAGTAGATGTTGAAGGTCCTTTCCAGGGAGATAGGGTGTTAATAAGGTCCCAGTGTAACAGCCGTCATAAGAGCAGAGCCTCACTCACGGTAGAAGACAGTAGGAGATGAGACTCTGCAGTGATGGTGAATTCTTCACAAAGCAACTGCAGCCTGTCTCCCCTTCGATCTCAAGAGGGAGAGAGAGAAAAAGAGAATCCGAGCTCAGCCCCTCACTCCCCAGCCAAAATCTTGTGGTATCTCTGCCCTTCCCAAGAGAAAGCCCCCCAGTTAAGATAGTGCCACCAGCTGCACTACCCCCCCTCCCCCTTGGTTACATCTTTTGTCTCTCTTAAGTCCTGGTCATTATTGTCTCTTAGCAACAAATGGGACAAAATTCCCTGAGAGAGAAAAAAATTAAAAAAATTAAAAATCCCAATCTCCAACATGCACCCACAACACTTACAGGTTCCAAGCTAAGTTTTCCTCTGCACATATTAAGTACCGAGTAAGTTGCTCCTGTATCAATTAAAATATTTACCTTTTCATTCCCCAGCAATAATGCAACCAGGGTCTCAGGTGAGGATGATTCCCCCAGTCCCCTTCAGGGGAATTCTTCATCTTCACTTAGGGTCATGAGCTTGATGGTTTGAAGAGCCAGGTTTTGGTTTCCTGTCTGATTTCCCCTGAGTTGGGGACACTCCCTTTTCCATCTTTACAAATTGCCAAAGTGTACTTCAGCCATGTTATGAATGGAGAGGGAGGAATTTAGACAATTCCCTGCCTTTGCCTGGTTTTCTGGCAGTAGACAGCAGCTTTACTGAGGCGACCAGCACCCCCAAACCCACCCTCACTCACAAGTTCTTAATAATGACTGATCAGGCCTATTGCAATATGAATTATGTATTGAATAGACACAAGAAAAATAGACATAAGACTTTAAGAGGCTTCTCACTACACAGGATAAACAAAAAGAAACACTTTTGTGTAGGTTCATAAGACAGTGCACAATAATAAAGGTACCTATATTATAGCTAGCAAAGAAATAGTATAGATTAGGAGCCAATGTCATTTACCAATGAATGGTAGTTGTGCGCAGAAGAATCTTTTCACTCTACTTCTAGAAGAGTAACTCAGTGTCAATTCCTCAGCCTTGAGAACTCCCTACACACCCAGAGAATATGTAAGAGATTTCTGATTTTATGAAAATCATAGGGGTCTTTTATAGTTTGTAAAATGCTGTGCCTGTCAATCACAAATTTTTCCTTATCCTTTCCCATGCATTCAGGGCAGGATGTTTATTGCTGGGTAATGGTGTTTTCAGATGAGATAATTCATGACAAGACAAACCATTCTGGCCTGGCTTATCCATTTTGGGGGGAAGCAGATAAGTTTCTGCTGTGTCAAGGGTGAGCGGTCCTGTCACAAGCCACAAACTATTATAATATTCAACCAACTGTTTCCAAGTAAGGGAGTCCTCCCCCATTCCTTTTGCCATTCTGGATGATTTCTTAGGGTGAAAACCAAGTCAACATAAGGAACTTCATCCCACTTATTCTTCCTTCTACAAAACAACATTAATTGCAATATGGTGTGTTATAAATGAAATCGGCCGAATAAAAATTCAACAAAAATTTATTAGATCGAATACAACCGAATTAGAAATAGCCATCACCGAAAAAAGAAAAAATACAGGTCCGAGCCTGGGAGTCGGCCTGCGTGAACCAGAGATCAGCCACACCTGCCCTGATCCCCCCAAGTTCACGATTTGCTAGTCCAAGCCTTGGGTTTTTATACAGTTTTTCAGCCCTGAGGCTGAGGAACTCCCAGATTACTATTGTAAAGTTTGTTCTCTGTAGATATGTTAAAGGCATTCCAGAGTCGATGAATGGGATGTGCACACAGTAGACAATAGCCTTGCTGCTTCTCAGGAATTATTCATAGCAGGACAGGATGGGTCCACTCAAGCCTTGATGAAATTTCCTCCGGTTGCCGATCCCATGATGACATCTCGGGACTGGTACAGGTGTTCTTATCAGCTTTGCTGTAGAAATGTAGATGAATTCCCAGAGCCGGGGTCCTGTCTGAAAGGGGGCTGCCAGGAATCCTCCATTCACTTCACATATCACAAACAGGTTTTTCTACAGCAACGGGGGCTCGAGGAGATAGTTGTTTTCCTGGCTTTTGTCCTGCCTCGATGGTTATCAGATCAGCCTATTATTCCTGGAAGCGACTCCCACATGAGGTAATCCTCTGTGGATGGGTCTCAGAGTGAGTTAGGTTTAGATTTATCCCAAACTTTATATTACACATATACACAGTACACAGAAATGATACAAGAAAAATACAAATCGCACACTCCATATATAACATGGTGTTATACTGTAAGGTTGCATCCTTAGGCTACTTCTCTTGATCGTCCAATGTGTAATGTGGCTACCACTGATTACAGTGTTTTATTAGTATTTTTCATGTGAGGGGATCACCCCCAATTTGTTTCCAGTGTTTCAAGATACATTCCAGGTGTGACACCTGTGATATACCTCTTTTGAGGTTTTGTTTCCCATTTATAACCACTTAGCATTTAGGAGCTCTTTGAAGGGACTCTAAGCTTTCTCTTAGAAGCGACTCTAACCCTTTCCTGTTCCCACCTTAGGTACCTTTAAACCTAACCCTGCATAGCTTTTCCTGGGCTGTACAGGCACGTTAACAGTAAACACCTTTATAGTAAAGAATGCCTTTATCTTACTAGGGGTCTTGCTCTAATTTTCTTCAGACTGCGGATTGAAGGTTCTCCCTGAGACTCCCTTGGTGTCGGCTGGAGGGCCTGTGATCCTTTGACCTCCCCTGGGCCTCCTCTCATCTACACCTGAAACAGTGGGTCTACGAGCTTTCCTTCCTCTGGAAAAGAACTGTCATTCTTTTCCAGGAGCCCATGACCAAAATTTGGATTGCTCCTCCAAAATTCAGTGCACCAGAGGGTTACTCCCAGACACAAGCTACTAGGACATATGGCTGACCTTGACCTCTCCTGGGACACCTCTACATCTGCACCTGAAACACGGGGACAATGTGCTTTCCTTCCTATGGAAATGTCATTCTTGACCAGGAGACTATGGCCATAATTTGGATTGCACATCCAAAATTCAGTACATCCAACGATTGCTCCTTGATGAAAGTTGTGAGGAAAATGGGTGTGGCTGGCCTTGACTCTGCCTGGACCTCCTCTCATCTGCACCTGAGAGTGGGTCTATGTGCTTTCCTTCCTATCGAAAAACCTGTCATTCACATTATTATATATGGAGTATGCGATTTGTATTTTTCTGTATCATTTCTGTGTATTGTGTATATAAGTGTAAAATAAGTTTGGGATAAATCTAAACCTAACTCACTCTGAGACTCAGCCACAGAGGGTTACCTCATGTGGGAGTCGCTTCCAGGAATAATAGGCTGATTTGATTACCATGGAGGCAGGACAAAAGCCAGGAAAACAACTATCTCCTCAAGCCCCCGTTGCTGTAGAAAAACCTGTTTGTGATCAGCTCTCTGATATG
>WEIU01022437.1:0-36967 GCA_013389925.1 Aegithalos caudatus
AAAATCCCAAATCACCATAAAGAGATGGAACGGGTCAAAAGAAATGGATACACATGCCAACTACAGCTGGTCCTAATCTCTGGCCTGTCTTCATTTAGACTTTGAAATCAAGACCATGTAGATCAAGAACAGAGAAATAATTTCCAAAGCTCCAAGTCACGCAGACCACCTTGGGTGGATCACAACAGCCTTCTGCATCAACAGGACATGCTGCAAACTCTCCACAGCTCCTGCAGTTGGTTCATTAGCTTTCTCCCTCCCTCACCAGCACCTGAGGACCCACACCTCTGTGTAAGACTCCCAACAGCCCAGCTTTCTGGAGATGATTGGCAGGGGTCATTTTCCATCCCTCTAGGGACAGGACCCCCTGAGAGGTGACATATATTAGGGCCCATCAACTAAAGAACAAGTCCTTCAGGTTCAACAGCTAACCCTGAGAGGACAGCTGGTCTCTTCCAAAACTTCACCTCAACAGCAGCAGAGGGGAAAGGTGTGAGACATTCTTAGTTCAGGGAGTAAAAGCAAGCAGAGGAGACATGACGAAAGAGAAAATTGGGCACCAGGGAAAAAACTTAAGGTACTGAAGGAACAAGGCAGCAAGGTTCTCTTTGCCAATCTGACCACTTTAAACCACCTCTTCTATCACACATCTCCATTTCAAAAGCAAAAAACCCACAAGGAATCAAGTGGAAACCAAACTGAGAATAGCCTACATCCAGAGGCATTTCCTCCAAATCCTAAAGGCTGATTTAGGTGAAAACAGACAAGAAACAAAGAGGTGGGATGTTGGCAATGGACATTGCTTACCTGCATGTGAGCAAGATCCAATGGCAGAGCGCATGGCCTGACTGAGCAGTTCTCCCACCACCAGCACCCTGCAGCCCTCCTCATGAGATCTGCCAGCCCCAGAAACCCCACTCAGGTGATTAACTCCACCTAAAACATCATTCCTTGCTCCTCCCCCTTCTCCACCAAGCACATGAAAGCCCCACACCTGTGTGGGTTCATCCTCTGCTCCCATTTACACCTGAGCTACTGGGCTACACTCCTCCTTGCTAGCAGGTCCCATCAGCTGCAACAATGAGAGAGAGGTTGTGTTTGTGTCAAGAAACCACACAGAAGGTACCACCACCACATTGGGCCATCTTTTCACCCTGCCTCTGCACACCTTGTGCCCAGAGGATACTCTCAAGACAAGCACAGTTGCACAGACATCAACAGGACTGCCTCAGCCCTCCGCAGTGCAGAGGAAGATGCTGTAGGCCCTATATGGCAATGACCCCACACAGGAGGAATCCCTTTTCTTCTCCATAACATCTCTGACTTCCCCCCCACCTAATCTATATTTTTTTTCCGGCCCATGTATACTTTCCAGCTAGTTTCCTCTTGCGGTTCTCATTTCCCGCTCCTAGGAGGTGAGCTCATGCGTTTCTCAATTACCAGCCAAAGAAAGAGAGAGGGAGAAAGCAATCTTATGGAAACAGATGAAGTCATGCCTGTATAAGGCCACATTACAGCTTGTGCTCACAGAGCCACAATGCAGACATTGCTGCCCCCCAAACCTGGCAGGGCAACACAGCTTCCCAGTCCACAGCTGAAGTTGTTCTCCTTGTGCCGAGGGAAGATGCTCCACCAACACGCAGGGAGCGTGGAGCATGTTTGTCTCACTGGCTTTTCCCTCTCATCCCCCCTCCACCCTTTCGATCCTACCGCCCTTTTGTCCACCCCCAGCAATCCCCATGGATCTTTGACTCATTCACAGCACGCCACTGAGTCAATAGCGAGCCCACAGACCATGTGCAAGGCTCCCAGCACTGCGCGCCCTGCCTACGGCTATGCGGACGCCGGAGAAGTTACACCAGGGAAATCTAAAGGCAATTAAAAGCATAATACAAGTGGTTGTTTAGAGAAGGTGGTGGGGAGGAGAGAATAAAATTAAAATAAATAAAGGAATGTTTTAATGAGTGCAGCAGTGAAAGCGGGATTAGAGGTGCCTGAATGGCATCTCTATATTTCCCGTATGGAAGGGAGGGCCGCCCAGCGCAACCAGAGCTGACAAAAAAAATTAGCTGGGCCTCAGGCTCAGAGAAACATTTGGCTAGAAAGGAAAGAAGGTAATTGCTGCAAATGTAGACTAATTCAGGAAGCAGCCAGCCCTACACGGGGCCGGTTCTTGTGCTGTTAGAGTGCTACGGACACTTGGTGAGCGCTGGCTTGAGGGGTGGAAAAAAGCACAGGGAAATAGTAGGAAAAAACAAACCAAAACAAGACAGAAAACAACAAATTTCTCCTTCCCACAGTTCACTCGTGCTTAGCGTTTTTCTTCCCTCATCTCTCACTGTCCAAGGACACTTAGGATTCTGCTGGGGGTCCACCTCAGCCTTGCCTTCACCAGTCTGTCCGATGGCCACGGAGGGAGCGATCTCAGTGGCTCCCAAAGCATGGACCGTACCCCTCCCTTCCCCCTGCCCCAGGAGAGGAGCGGGCTGGAAGGTGAGGCGCAGGGCACGGAGGATGTGTTTACTCTCATAACACCCCTGTGAGGTGGGGAAGTCATAGCCTCATCTGACAGATGAGGAACAGAGGCAAAGTGAGATTAAAGGATTAGCCCAAGGTCACACAGGAAAAGTTTGTAGCAGAAGTGGAAATTAAACCCAGGTCTCTCGGTCCAAAGTCAGTGCCTTAAGCGCAAGACCAGACTTTCCTAGAGCTGGTCAACCTTTTATATTTGATAGTTTAATTTCAAACAGAAAAACAGTTTATTTTCTAAATACATATTTTCATAGAAAAGGGAGATGGAGGAGCTCATTTCCTGGAGGCAGGAGCTGCTTAAGATCTTATTTATTTCTGTTTAACTTAATTTCTTTTAGGTTTTAGCATTTCTGATGGTGAAAAAAAAAATGCTGCAGAAATTTCAAAGCACAGGAACACATTTCTTTTCATTTATAATTCATCATGGGAAATATTTTCCACTTTCCAGCCAGTTCTGCCCTGCCTCTCTTTGCCTTACCAGGTTTTTAATACCTTTTTATTATTATTCTTTTCATAAGCTCAACTAGCTTAGAAAGCCCACATCTAAACAGAGGCCTTTGTTGGACAACGCTACCATCACTAAAACCCTGTGGCTCAGAAAGGTACTTTACAAATGAATACAAGCAACAGGTCCATGCCTGGACATATGTAAGCTGCAGGACAAATCTGAGTTAGACCCCAGCTGCTGCTGACTCTGCTCATCCAGTCCCTGCCCAGACCATGCCTCCCTCTGCTTCTGGCTCTGGAACTCCCTATTTTCTTCCTTTTTATTGTGCTGCCAAGTCCAATCCTTCCAAAACACATCTTCCTCTTGGCTCTGAAAGCCCCTTGGCAGAGGAAGGCTGTCCCACGCCTCCTCACACATGGGCCAGCTGAGGTCCATGGAGGAGCAACTACTCCACAATCAGCTAGGAGACCATCAGCAGAGCTGGGAAAAGTAGATGGGTTTCATTAATATAGAGCCTCTCTCCATTTAGACATGAGAAATCCAGCCCTCAGAGAGGCCCCTAGGAATTTACCATCTCCATCCAAAAGGGGAGGTTTTTCACCCCGCGACACTAAACAGCAAGAAAGCTACATGAAGCAAACACGACCTGAGGCTGGCATATTTAAAGGTGACTTAAGGACCCAGACATTCAATCCCCATGAAAACAAATGAGAATCAGTTGGCAGAAAAGTGCTGTCTTATATTCATGCCAACCAAACAGTTAAAATTAGTTACAATTGGTAAAGCATTTTGAAGAAAATGTGGAACACTTATATAAAAGCTGAGTGTTGCTCAGAAACAAAGATCTCTTTTCCTGTAATTGTCTTTAATGATCTCTGAAGAACAAGCAGACAATCCACAAGGATGACTACCACCATCACATATGTTCCTGTGACAATGAGGGAATTAGGCTGAAACAAAGACTAATATACTATCCTTACAAGGCAGTTTTCACTTCTAGTTTGGCTCCCTCTTTACTTAAATACTTATTTACACAAACAGGCAAACTCTCTGTGTCCATGATGAAGTATTCCACCAAGAGAAAAGGTATCATGACTGGTATCAGCCCAGTTTGCCCTGAAGATATCTAAACACTCACCTACACACAAAAAGATTTCAATCTCCTCTCTCACTCCCAGCTGGGTTGTGTCTGGTCCACAGTATCCACCACTCTCCTCTGAGCTGAGAAGGCCAACCTAAGCCAAGAGCTTCAGCAGCATTGCGAAGGCAGGTCCTGTATCATTTAATTGACCTCCAGGCACTGAAAACTCAGCTTTGAGCTCTTTTTTTGACTTGTTTCAGTCCCAAGGAAGAATAGTTTGTCCCCTCTGGGACCAGCTCTTTGATGCTGGCTGCCTTCTGCAGCAGTCCAGAGCACCCTGCACTGCCAAGTGAAGAGCTCACTCTCAAATTTTTACTCACCTCAGTCAGTGCAGATAACAGCAGCAGCACAGACCAGTGTGTGCTACCCAAAAGACGTTCAAGACTACCTGGATATTTTTGCATCTGGGCTGTGACTGCACCCTCCTTTTTATTCACTGCTTCCCCCCATTATCACCTTACTTAACAGTGGGTGAGAAACTAAATTTACCTCTAAGTACATGTGCTTACACACAGGTAGCACAAGGGCAGGGTTCTCCAGCTGCTCAGTTGATTTGTTGTGGTTTGTCTCCTATGGTCAATGCTTCCTGAGGATATGCCCACAGGGAAGAGGTGCAGAGAGGCCTGAACACACCCACAGGGCTGCCTGGAAGCTTTGAGTGCAACTGGTCCATAGAGAGACAGGCAGGTGCTAATGAGCTGGTCTTCATCCTATTTTGCAGGTCAGGTCTGGATCTAGGACAGGAATACCCAGAGGAAAACTTTTCTAGACTGGAGTTAGCATTATACAGGCAGAATGTGGTTTTCACTTCTTTGTCACAAGTTCTGGGTAAGGTGAAACGAATTCCTGGAAACTGAAGGGTTTGGACACTGGAGTTGTAGACTTGGAAAAATACTACTTCTGGCTACGATGATTTATTTATAGTTGCAATTAAAGACAAAAAACCTCTTCAGAGAGGGAGGATGAAGTGGAAACAAGGCCAGGCCTAGAAACTTAAGACTAGAGGGATTCCCAGAGCAAAATTAATCAGGGAACTGAGTTGTTTTTATTTATTTTTTACCTAAAGGGTTATCTCTTTATTTTGCTTATCTGGCCTTCAGCTTTGCAACAACCACATTTCTGGACCTTCCCCATGAGCTTTGGAAACAGGCCAAACATTAGAATTGAGATTGGGGATGGGTCTCAAACTCCCAAGAAAGACTTGTAAGCTTTCAGCCACAAAGCTGTCCAACACCTTGCCCCTGGAGCTGTTCTCTGCCCGGCCACAGCAAAGGTAGTGACAGCTTTGGAATGTGGCAGTAGAGGGAAAGAAGGGAGCCCAAAATCACCAGCTGCATGGAAGAGCAACAAAGTACAAGAAGGCAAGAAAGAGGCCCAAAGTTCTTACATCTACAAAAAGAACTGCGTGTGGTAGGATTTTCTCTGTGCTGCCCTTTGATTTACAGCCTGCCAGGGTATATATTATTCCAGCTCTTACAAGAGCGGGTGTGGCGCAAACCCCCAGACAACCTTTTGAGGAGGAGCTCTGTAGATGTCTCTTCATTCCTTTTAGATCCAGTTTTTGGCCCTGCAAATATTCCCTGATGAATAAAACATCTGGCTCCAGCCACCATGACTTGGATAACAAATGAGGTGGGGAACTGCAGATCAATTCAAACAGCAAGACAAGTCAAAGGAGGTGCTTCTTTGCTGGCCCAGTGCTGTCCCACCCCTTCTGACCAGGGGCTCCAATGGAGACTTCCAGGCTAGACAGGACCTCTGATCACTGCAGCAACCAGAAAAGTGCCCAGGCAGACCAAACTAGGGACAATCTCTCACACAGAAAAGCCAGGGCTGCTTTACTGGCAGTAAAGAGATACTGAAGTCAGCTCTGCCTGTTCATCCCTGAGTCTGGACTCTCAGGCTTTGACTTTCCTCTCTGGACTGGAGCAAGAGCCCTAGACAGCTTCATGTGTAAGCACCTTCAACTAAAAGGCTTCTACAGGTTTCCCCTTCAACCCCTTCAACCTGCATTGCCCCGTTTACTTATTGCATTCCAGCCTGGAAGAAGAGGCTGCTACTCCCTGTTTACATACACTGCTCCAAGAGAGGTTTTTCAGTCTCTTGGAGCTGCCTGACTTCCTCACTGTGACAAGAAGCTGCACTGCACCACCCTTCATGCAACTTTTCATGCAACTTTTCATGCAACTTTCCCCCACTCTGCATCCACTGAAACATACGTGCACTACTAGCAGCAGTTATCTTTAAACAGGTACAAGAAGCACAGCTAAAACCCATGGCAGAGAGGTAATACCTCTACCTAAAATTGGGGAAGAAGCAAGACCAGAGGAACTTTAACTCACAGGATTTATAAGGACTGGCTGAAATAATTAGCAATTACCTATTTGTCTCTTATCCAGAATATCTGAGGTGCATGACAAAGAACACAAAGCAACCTTTATGCCTAAAATTAAATAAGCTTGTGGATTGCAAAAGGAAGAAAAGTCAGGTTAGCTACAATTCCCAGGAGAAGAAGTCTGAAACATAAATAAATAATGAATAAATACCACAAAGAATTCATAAGCACAGAAGATAACAAAGCAAAGTCTTAGGCTAATATGGATTTAATCAGAAATAATTTGAATCCAGCTAAGCTAATTTCCCTCTATGACAGGCTGCATGGATAGCAAAGAGGCCATTACATGTCTTGACTTATAAAGCTTCAGATGCATAACATCCTCCTAGGAGATGAAATAAATGGTCTCAAGTAAACTTTCACAGAGCAGATGCAAAAGTGACTGGAAATATGATACTTGGACGCTAACTATCAATGGGTCACTGTCAAAATAGAGGGATTAACCCAGCAGAGCTGTACTGTGTTTGTTGTGAGTCCAGATTTCTTCAAAGTTTTCTCTAACAACTTGAGCCATTAGATAGATTGCATGCTTGTAAAATACACAGCTGCTATGTAGCTGGGATAGAACTGCCTGAAGATAGACTTGAATTCTGATCTTGACAGTGGGGAAAATGTCTGAAAAAAATTGGACCCCATTCAGTACAGATCAAGATAGGGAAAACCTGTCCACAATTCCTCAGAAAATTATGGAGAGCTTTGAGATGAACTTCAAACTTAAGAGGAGTCAGCCATGTCTCATGACTACACACAAAAAACAAATGTCCTGGCTTGTACAAACATGAGTCCAGCCTGTAAAACATGTGGAGAAACCCTTCTGCTCTGGTCCACATGGCAAGGCCCCAGCCAGAGTGTTCATCTAATTTCAGGACAGTGAACTCCAAAAAGATGTACATTGACAGGAAATAATCTGGAGGAAAGCAACACAATCAAAGATTTAGAACAACCTCACCTGCATGGAGTGCTTTGAACAAAGTGGGGTCGTCCACCACAAAAGAGAAACCCATCAAGAGATAATATACAACAAGAGTTTTCAGATTCCTTAAAGTTTCACCTGCCTTTCTAAGCCCAGGCACTGGACACCTCCACTTCAGAAACATGGAGCAGGTAATCAATACATGCTTTAGGAAAACATGGCATGTGATGGAGGGTGGTCCAGTGAAGACCACAGTGTAAGCAAGAACTTTTGCCCCACAAAGAGCAGGAGCTACTGAATACCCTTTGCCTCCAACAGCCCACCCAAAAGGCATCGCAGTGGAAGGCAGTGTCTGCATCCTGCGAGAGCAGCTGGGCCAGAGTGCGTGTGAGACCTTGATTAAAAACAGGCTGCTGTTCACATTTCAGCTCTGCTTCTGGCAATCTGTGAGAACTTCCTCATTCCTAGAGGGTCTCCTCATCCCAGATGAGGGAGCTGGTGTCTGGGGAAGACCTTTAGTATTACAAAAATGTTTCAACCCTCTTGTCAGTCTCTCCTCACTTCACCAAAGCGTGCAGACAATCTTACTTTTCAGAAGTACCCACCAGCTTCCACAAGTGACTCATGAGACAGAAGAGAAGCAGGGGAGCCCTGAAGTACAAGTGGAAGAGCATTATGCTGGACTAGAATCATGCAGAATCACAGAATTTCTTGGTTGGAAGAGACCTTCAAGATCCAACCTGTGCCCTAACACCTCAACTACATCATGGCACCGAGTGCCACATCCAGTCTTTTTTTAAACACATCCAGGGATGGTGACTCCACTACCTCCCTGGGCAGACCATTCCAGTACTTTATCACTATTTCTGTGAAAATCTTTTTCCTAATATCCAAGCTATATTTCCCTTGATGAAGCTTGAGACTGTGTCCTCTCGTTCTGTCAGCTGCTGCCTGGAGAAAGAGACCAACCCCTGCCTGACCACAACCACCTTTCAGGAAGTTGTAGAGAGTGATAAGGTCACCTCTGAGTCTCCTTTTCTCCTTTTCAGAAGGCACAGCATGAGCAAGCCACACAGCTCTGTAGGTTTGGGAGTGATCTCCCCTCCCCAAGCACACCAGAAAACAGAGGCAACATGACTGCTCTCCAGGGGAAAGGATGGAATGCCAGTCCCTGGTGGAGATGCAGGTTCCCATCCCCAGTCATAGTGGGTGAAACATGCCATGCTCCCAGCTAGAGGGAGAGGAACATCCCCAAACACCGAGGGAGGGGCCTTTCCACTGCCTAAAAAGCCTAGAGGAAGGTCCAGACAACGAGAACAGCAAACAGCAACCAAAGCCCTGTGGAATATGAAAGGAAGAAATAAGTAAAAGCAGATGGAGTTGTGCCACAGAGGGCTTTTCCCTTGCATCTCCAGCATTCCAAAAACAGTCACCTCCCCTGCCCAGATGGTCTCTGTCTCACTGAACTGGGCAACTCTGCTCTCAGCTCTGTCTGGCAGCCCTTGTCCATGGGGAATGCTAAACCTCAGAGTCCCAACACACACATTGCAGACAAATTTTTAACCACCTCCCTCGCTCCAAAGCAAAGCCAACTGCGCTGGAGTCCCAGCACAATGAAAGTATAACACAGGTACAAAGCTGAACAGGCCAAAAACCTTTGAAATTTCATATAGTTTGTTATCCCCCTTGTTTTTCCAGGTAGGTTCAAACGTGGTCACATGTATTATGATGTAACCTTTAATTCAAATACCACTTGATGCAGATGTTCATGTTGGTTCAATTACATCATGGCAAAGTGATCCAAGCAGGGTCTGCAGGGTCCATTTGGCCTGAACCATTTTCTGATTCATTCACACGGTATTACTCAGGAATCTGAGTTCTTTAATAATAACTTCCACTTGGCAAATGGAAATTTTTGTATAGGTCAATCCTAACCAGTGCCTGGTCTGGACTGGAAAGGTCTCTGTATGTTGCACACCCTACTGTAGATCTGTTTCTAGTATAAAGATGGCATCCCAAGCACACAAAGACCATGCCTGTATTCTCAGTGAAATACTGGTGTTACAGTGTCATGACAAGAAGTTATATTGCTTTAAAGGCAGAAGCTCAGAGCAGTATAAATTTTTTGCCCAAAGTCTCAGATCTTTCCCTGAAAGCAGGGGACAGCAATTATTCCTGAACCAAAACAACCATGCCCCACTGGCAGTAAATTATTTGATTGGTTTTCTGGAAATTGCTGTATTCAAGCCAGGCCAATAAAAGTAATCCAGCATCCAAGGCATTTTTGCCACTTGTTAAAAATGCCGAATTGTCCTTCCAGCTAATTTACTAGCGTAAAATCCAGTATATTTTAATTACTGGCTAATTTCCAGAGATCTTACTGGGGCTGTGTCTTAGGTCTGCTCTGAAGAAAGAAACTAACAAAAGTGTCTGTGAAAGACCAACATGGCCTGCAGTCATCAAGGAAACACCACACCAGCATGAGATGTTTGGCTGTATCTCGTTGGCAGCTGATGGAAGTCCATGAAGAAATAAGTGCCTTCATAAATGTCACTCCAAACAAGGCATTGCCTGGTGGAAGGTGAGGAAACTGCTGTATATTGCAGAGCTGAGAGCCTTCTTCAAAGAGAAGACACACATCATTCCCCAGCTGAGCCTTTTATATGCACACACAGCATTGCAAAGTCCACTATTATAACTTGGTTTCAGTAAAAACAGTGGCTTCTGAGCAACACAGATGTGGGCTCAACAAAAAACACTAAACACTCCCGCTTAACTATTAATCATGTTTAGTAGATTTTAGGTGACAGTAGCTATGACTTTTCTGATCATGACTTCACACCATAATCTTTACCAAAAGGTGACTAGACAAATGTCTGGCTAGAACCAATTGCTGTAATTTCACTACCTTTGGTGCTGATCCCCACTAACCATCAATACAGGACAATGTTTTTATGTAGCTGCTTTCAATTTAAACAAAGTTTACAAAATGGGCATACAGGTATGATTTATGGTTATCACGAGGGTAAAGATGATTGATACTCCTCATGTTGCTCACTGCTATGAAGGTGTGGAAGAGACAACTCTGGGTGCATCAAGCCTAGCAATATATGTGTCTGGAAGACAAAACCAAGAAATAAACAGCCTAGGAGAATCACCTACCAACTTGTGGCCACGAGGGATTCACATGCTCAGCTCACACGAGCAGCAATTCCTCACTGAGATTCCCTGAGCTGACTCCAGACAAACTGGGACATCTCTCTGGAGTGGCAGAGGCCTATGTGGAGAGACCAGATCATTCTGAGGAGCAAGGAGAGCCACATCAGCAGGGCCCACAGCCAGCTTGGCTGGGCCATGGTATCCCACTGTCACAGCTACAGCCCTCCCTGGGCACCGCATCGCGCTGGGCAGAGACACTCAGAGGGATCACACCTGACAGACCAAGGGCAGGAAAGGGAACAGACCTGGAGTCACTTACCTGAGGTTACACAGCTGCCCAGCCACTCAGACAGGTACTGCTCCCAACTCCAGCCTGCTGCCCACTTGCCCACGCTGTCAGCCGGCCAGTGGAGCATTCAAAGGACAGTTTCAGCTGCTCACACACATATGGTTGCTGACACGTGGCTCAGAGGAGGAAGATAATAACAGATCATCTAAGGATAACATCATACTGTATTATCAGATCATGCTGAAAGGGGCCCCAGCCAAGTATGGTTTTTTTTTTTTCCCCTTCTTCAGTGGAATTTCCTCGTGTATGCATGTTTTATTCTGAAGATGATATTTGTTTGCCTAGAAGTGGAGATTATTCTGAAGACTACCTCCTTTAAAGAAAAAAAAAAGTCTTCCAGGTGACTAGAAAAAATTTCCAAGTTGTTTTTTTTTTTTTTTTTAAAGGAGAGGCCAAATGCAAGAAAGACACACAGTAAGCATGAAACAAAATAACAGAAATAATGGGAATACATTTATCCTTTAGGTTTGCAGATTAACCCTGCATTTTCTCAGCTATGCTTAATTCATGTGTATCTTAATATCCTGGCTCTCTTCTGCATCTAGGTCCACCTGACACTGCCAGAGAAGTTCCTTCCACACCTCCCCCGAGCAGAGAAACACAGGTGAACAGTTTTAATGGGTTTTATATTTTCAGCCAAAAGCACACCTTTCATTCTTTCATCTATTCCCTGTCCCCATAGTCAAATCACAAACTCATCAGGGACAGACATGTGCATGAGAAAAAAAAAGGACCTAAGAACAGCAGTCTCCCCCACAGCTCTTCACCAAGGTCATTTGGGCTGCACTTTCACTGTTCCTCGGCCTAAAGAGTCCTACTCTATGTTTCAGCCCTTTTTGACTGCTAAAGGTTCTTCCAAGAGACACATCTTCTGCAAATGGAAATTCACAGACAATATGTTTACTTTTCCTATCAACCTTTCACCCCTAAACTGTAGGCTTTTCAAACATAAGTCAAAAACTGCTTATCTAGTTGCTCTCCCTCACATCCTTCAGCACTCAGGCAATTTAATCCTATTCATCATGCTTGTCAACCATGTCGGAACCTTGTATACCTTTGCAATTAAGGACTTTTTGTGGTCTCAGCACATTCTTCCCCTACACCTCAAAAAGTGGTACACCTTAGTATCAGAGACCATTTCAATTCACAAATGACCTCTTGAAATTGTCCAGTCCCACATCCTATTTGAAGCAGGGCCAGCTAAAAAGAGTATGTGCTAGACCTTGTCCATTCAGGTTCAGAATATCCCCAAAGATATCAATCCCACCTTGTCTGTGGGCTCCTAGTCTTCTGTTCTATAATCCTCAAAGTGACAGGCATTTTTTCCCTAATATCTAACAGAAATTGCAGCCTAGTCTTCCAGGCTCCTTCTTGGTACCTCTAATGAGTATAATGCTCACACAGCAATTTCAGTCCCAAATTTGGACTTTGACTAGGAAATTAGAGCAGTTCCTTCCACAGCAGCAAAGGAAAGTTGAACACTAGAAGGACAATGCAACCAAAATTAGTGAAGTAATTGGGAGTCTTCCCATCACAGTCAGTAAGCCTGGAGTTGAATCCAGGAAGTGGATAGATAACACAGTGAGAGCAGGTTTGGAGATGTATTTTCTTAATGGCTTAAGGCAAACTGGTTTTAAAATTTGTCCCTGCATGCATGGATTGCATATCAGATCCCTTTTTAATTCCTACTGGCAAAAGCAAGAAATGAAAAAAAAAAACCCTCACAAAATTCTCATTCGGTACTCAAAGAATGCTTGGAATAAGTTGGAGAGGATATGGTATAATTTTTCATGAGTAATAAATGTTTAAGTCATGCTTGAAGCACAAAATTCAATTCAGCTTTAATTAGAGAGGCGTCACTAAAGCTCTTATTATGATTTTATAGGCCACAGAGGAGATCAGATCAAATTCTCGAGTTACTCTGAACAGGGCAGAAAAGGCAAAGAAGAGATCACATGCAGGACAATTCAGCTCACCCACGCTCTGCTACTTGTGTGTTACTACTAAAATCTGCCTGATCCAGAGATGACTGATTTTTAAGGACTCCTAATGCAGGCTGTAATGCTACTACACATTAGGGCTTCAAAAGTATTGTTCCCTGGCCTACACCATGCCATAGACTAAATCTTTGGGAGGAGCTGGGGCATGTTGAGCAAACTCTGCTAGAGTATTAAGTATGATCAGGTACCTTTCCAGCTGCAGCAGCATCAGCTTTGCATTAGTCTAAGGTTGTTGGTATGTGTCTCTCTCTTTTTTTTTTTTTTTTTTTTTTTTTTTTTTTTTTTTTTTTTTTTTTTTTTTTTTTCCTCAAAATAAAAAGGACAGATCTGCAGAGCAAAACCAAAAACAATCGAGATGGCCCTCCAACATGCAGAGTCAGAACCCCAGCAACTGCTGCCAAGGGAAAGATATAGAAAATTTATCACAATTCACTATCTGGATTGTTTGCTGAGATTGGGAGATAATATTTCTGTTTAAAAATAAAGAGCTGGGACCACAGGGACACAGCTGCAGGTATGACATCTCTCATGACCTTCAGAACTCAGGTGTTAGAGGGAGATATGGTTCCATCATTTTTTCTTTTCTTCTGCCACTTAAGGCAATAATTAATCTCTTAACACTGGCTGAAGACACACGATTTTATGGGAAATACAAATCAAGACACTATGGGTTTTAAAGGCTGACAGGATTTTTTTTTTTTTCAAAATATTAAATAGTTTATTTTGAAAATATTTGCAGCAAAATGGCCATGTAGCCACAGCAAGTCCTGCAGTAACTGTTGTTCACTTTTTTGCATGTGTTGCAAGAATAGCTGGAGTATAGGAAGAAAAAAACAAAAAAGAAACAGAGAAACATACAGTAAAACCATAGAAAACAGCAGAAAAACAATGGTACAGAAAATGCACTGGAAGGTGTAACTGTGATCCAGCCAGGCCAGATATGGTAAGAAACCATACCTTGGACAGGTCCCATTTAAAACAGACAAGTTCATGTTACACAGGCCTATTCTGCAATTCTTGAGAAGTGAAGCAGCGACGTGGGCTGTCTCTGGCTCCTGGGCTCTGACAACATGTAATAGGACAGCTGAAACAAAGCAAATATTGAAGGAAGGGAAGACTGGAGAAAGCAAAAGAGAAATGTCACACACTCTTTGCTACTAATGCCTTACAAGACACTACATAAAGAGGTGGAATTGCCCACAGGGAAAGACAGAATAAAATCCTTCCATGCATGGTAAGTGCAGACTCCTAGGAGCAGCAGTAGTACCATAGTCATGGAGTCTAGAGAGCAAGGTGTGGGAGGGGATACAAATAACTTATTTTGCATATAAGTTTTTTTAATTAATTTAATTTGCAAATAACATATTTTGCATATGGCCACACCTGCACATTTATGTCCCACACTATCTTTACTTCAAAGAAGCCATCCACAAGGAGAAGGCACTGAAGAGCATTACCATACCAGGAAGGATGTTTCCTTTCAGTTATTCCTCTTTCTCATCATGTGCCTTTGTAGTTAGTGTTTGCTCAGTGGCAGAATCCCTACCAAGTAAGAACTGACAGCAATGTAGATCAGCAAGGTTATTCCCACAAAGATTTACCTTGGAAGAAGCTGGCCTCCATGCTGGAGCCGCCTTGTCCCATGCCACACAGAGAAGGACATATGTGTGTTCACCACATTTCCTTGACAAATTAAGATCTTCAAATTTTGCCATCAAAACAGGTAGTAAGGCACCAGATGTTACCAAGCACCAGAGCCAGGAGGAGAATTCAGTGCTTTGATCCATCTCAGCCATCTAGGTCCCACTGCAACTCACCACACTGCATGGTGCCTTCCTTCTCCCCCCACACATCCTGTTTTCCTCTTGGTTAAATGCTGTGCTCCTACATGCCCTCTCTGTTGCTTAGATGACAACCAATTCGTTAAAGCAATGCACTGAAACAATTAGGCAACTTGCTCACCTAATCCAGGAGAGCTGGCTAGTAAGAGAACTACTGAGAACTTTGCAGACAGATATGTAAGAAAGATCAGTGTTCTTACCCAATCTTTCTCCTGGGATCAGAGTATGGTTGTGAAATATATCAGAATTCTGTTTTCTTCTTTCCTTTCCTAAGTTTGTGTCTGAGGGCTTAATTTTTATTGGGATGGTGTTGCAAACAAGCCAGCCAGGGGCTTCAGAAAATGTCTCTATCCCTGATCCTTCACAAGCAAGTCCAAACATTCTTCAGATGGTCTTTGGAAATTATCTGGAGAAAAGGGGCTCTAACTCTGATGTGGACATGGTTAAAAGCTGTAAGAAGCTCCCTGGGCTGGAATGGCACCTACAGGCTTAACGTATTTACATTAATCAAGATTCAATCAAAGGCTTATTGGCACTCTCAGTCTGTGTGCCTGCATTACAAATAGCAATAGAGATTTCTGGGAAGGTTTAGTCAAGGCCTTAGCATAACTTGCAGCTACACTACAAAAATACATAAACCATATAAGGTTACACAGTTCATTAAATGTTAGCAATATGCTTAAAACTAAAACTAAGGCATGCGCTTTATATACAATTTTGATTGTCTATAATCCGTGTCAACACAGCTGTGCTACAGACCTCCTAAGTCACTGTTAGCAAGTCCATCTGCTTCACTGAACTGTGTCTAGTTCTCAAATAATGGCAATTTCTTTAACATTTTATGATTCCTGACTGTGAAAACTGCCTCTTGCGTGAGCCTGTGTCAAAATCTGACTAATGTTGCAAACTGTGTGGTGCAATGAGATTTTGTTGGCAGTTGGAGAAACATAAAAATGTTAAGACACTTCGCAAAAGTTTCACAAAGGAGTCAGTGAATAAATCTTTTAATCTCAAGTAGCACGTACTCCATTACATCAGCATTTTTCAAGGAATGTTCCTATTGTCAATGAAAATTAGCTCCAAGAATCTGAAAGCAGGAGGACTTAACAAGGGAACCAGAATCCCAGAATTATGGCTTGTGTGTCAAGCATTCTGTAAAAAAACAGACTTCTGAAAAGCTGGCTCTTCCGCTTTACAAACACAGGCCTTTGCTACCCCAGAAAGACCAAAGCAGATAATCTTTACTGGAAGATTTTGGATAGTTCTCAGTTAGAGAAATGTCATCATTCCCATCTGTTTTGCTGTGTACTATATCCACGGAAACTTCCCATCATTGGTGACAGGACTAGCTCTGGGACCTAAACTCCCAGGCTAGATTCCCTACACGCTCCGTAAGAGTGAGTGAGGGTTTATAATGGTGCTCAGTTTCTTTGTATTCTCCTCAACAGTAGTCACTATCTAAGTTAATGAGAAGATTTAGCTATGCAAAAACTTTGAAGAGCCCCTGATAAGTTGTTTCCAAGTAGAATGAACACTAATATCAGATTCCTAAAACAGAATAATTGTTCATACCTTAGTGACTATTTTCTTCCCTCCTCTGACTTCATTCAGGCTTTGTCATTTGCCTTCAGAATGGTCTGGCAAGTCCAAAAACAAACCTGGTTTTCCCAAGGATAGAGAAAAGCTGTAACAGAACATTGCATAGAAGCAGGTTGTAACCTGCCTTACAGAAAAGTCAGCATTTCCCCCTAACAAGGTTAAATAATTCAGTCACATAAAACAAGAGGCCACATAGCTGCCACCTCTTAAAAGTACTCTTTATGTAGCAAACAAAACAACAAATCCAACCTATTTGCAGACTCAGCAATGGCTGTGGACGTTCGTTCTGCCTGACGTACGGGCCCTAGTCAGTGCTGTAGGTGTGCTTTCAGACAGTTTGTTGCACATTTACCGTGTGCCTTTTGGATTCCATCTGTTCCTTACAGGAAGCCTAGACATTTATACCTTCAGCAGACATCTCAAATAAAATGAATAATATCTGGCCGACTCACTGCTGAAATGAGAGAACCGAGAAAAGCGATGTGAGTGAGTCAGCAGCTACAGCTATTGCTCATATGCGGATATCGAGTGTACGCCTGAGCCCAGGGTAAGGCATGCCTGGAGGGAGGTCTGTCTCCCTCTGCCATGTGCATGGTGGGCTGATCATTACTAAAGAGGCCTTTCTCCTTGCCAGAGACTGACTTGCAGGACCACAAAAGTTCTCTTGGCGTGAAGGCCAAGGCGATGCTGCAAGAGCTTCACAGCTTGGCAGGAGGTACCATCAAGCACAGAGAAACTCTGGGGGAGAGGATGTTTCAGTCACCCCTCCACTCTCTCCCCACTTCCTTGTTCTCAAGAGAAAGACTCCACTGCTTCACCCTTTCATGCAAAACGACTCCCCCCACCTGGCCCTCCATTTTTCTCCTTGGGAAAAGAGCAGCAGAGCAGAGGCCCTCTTCTCTCCTGCACCCACCTGACTCACGGCCAGGAGACATCCTATCCTTCGAGCTGTGCTGTGACCAGCGTTGTGGTCAGAGCAGGAGAGCAGAGGTAGCTGCTCACATGCTTCCCTTCTGGCACAGCTGTCAGATATGTCAACACAGTCCTTCACTACATCATCTTTGTTGCACCCTAATTTCTTCCCTAAGTGCACACAAAGACAAGCTAGACCATTAAAAAGGGATCATTCAGGGAAAAAAAATATTTAAACATCCACCTCTCTTGTTCTCCTCTACTTTCTTCACCCTTCTCCCATGGGAATAAATCCATCTATAACTTCCCCCACCCTGACACTTTGGACACTCAAGGCAAACATCTCCAGGGAGTTCCCAGCATGACCAGGTGCTGGGAAAACATCAAGCACCCAACTCTGTCACAAATTGTAAAATCACCTCACCAAAAGGCTGTTGCAGTTCTCAGAAAGGGGACGTACTCGGAGTGACTGGAAAGACCTTGACCTGGATGCAATGGCCCAGTGATACCGCTCAGGCAGGGATCAGAGAGAGGCAGAGGCAGCGCTCCAAGAGGACAGTGCTGCAAGCCAAGATACACACTGAGACTTGGGACCTGTTTTAATTATTGTTTCATTTCTTTCACTGCTCAGGAACATGTAACAAGCTGAAATGTGCGTTGTGCCTGTAAACATTTACTTTCTTTTGGTCTTGTGCAATGCTCTGTCTCATTCGCTTGGATGGTGCCTGGAATGCAGGAATAGCCATAACAGATCAGCTGAATGACTGTCAACTCAACCGCCCATCTCCAACAGTGACCGGCACAAGCTGCTTTGAAGGAAGCTGCTGGAGACCCCACATGAGGCAGTTGTGGATTAAGTTGCCTCCAAGGGAAGTTTCTCCTTCCTGCCATGCGATTGGTGTTTGACTCATGCTCTAAAAAAATCAGGAAAGTCTGCCTGCCCATCCAATAACTATTTTCTCCCATGCCAATTCATGCAGTCAGTGCACCGGTGTGCCTGCCAGCTCCTTTTGGTGGAGCACGACAGGGGCTGTGCAGGTTGATCAGCCCGTACGCAGAGCGGCCCTCGCACGGTCAGACACGTGGGGCTGCAGTTGCCGTAAGCCTGATGGCTCACAGACCCAGAAATCTGAGTCAGTGTCGGCACACTGGCTGCAGATGCACTCTGGCCCTTTGTACTCAGCCTGTGAGCACGAGGCATTTGGGGATCCTGCCCCTTTTGCTTGCAGGAACGGTTGTTTTTGAACGGCACAAGAGAAGGGGCATGCACACCATCAACAACTTGTGATATTCCCCAGGCTTTTGGCAGAGAAATTATCTTGCAATTTGGCAAACCTCACCAGATGCACAAGAGGCCGGCTGGGGCCACAGCAAAGAGTAGGCCAGTCCGGGAGCACCGGCCTCCCCCAGCCCTCTGGCAGGGCTGTCTGCCTCACACTGAAAAGGAAAAGAACCTTTGCCCCTTCTTCTGGGTCCGAAGGAGCATCTGCAGGACTGAAACCAATCAAAGCCAGCTGTGAAAAATGAAGGGGAGAAGGCAGGGAAACGCTGATTATTATGACTAGGAAAAACGCTATTAAAAAAAATAAAGAAAAGGGAAAAACTGATCCCATATGGGAGGCAAACGAAACACAAATTCAAAACAGGCCATTACGCAGTGTCTCGCATAAGGCTGCCGCACTCGGGGCTGCGTTCACGTGTGGAGATGCAGTGCCCCTGAGCCCTCTGGAGACACCCCTCCACTCTGCAGCAGGATTAGGGTTACCTTGGAGCATCCTGGGCTGTGACTGGCACAGGATTGTTGATTAGACTGCCCCTGCAGACGGACCAAGGAGTTATTCAACTCCTCCCACGGACACACACATAGAGTAACCTCAGGTCTAATCATTCCACCAACCCTTTTCTGTCTCTGCCTCATATTCCAGGCAACTTTACTGCTGGCTCCTTGCTCCTTTTGAGATGAGTTCTTCCCCTCCTCCACTCTCACGGGGTCAACACACGGCTGCCCTTTAATCACTACTCTTCTCATTGCACACTTCTCCTTCAGCAGATCATCTCCATCACCCATCTGCTCCATCTGCCTACCCAACATGTGCCCTTCAATTCTTTCTGAGTTAGAGCCAAGCCCCTGAAGCCAGGCTCTCAGGGGCAAAATGTCTTTACTGACAAAGAGGCTTTTGGGGTGCAGTCCAAGCTCAATCTCCTTTTCCACTGCCAGGAGGGAGAGAAATGCCCACCCTGTACCAGCCATATCGTGAAGCTCATTCCTAACGTTACTGGACCAAGGGGCCAAAAGTCAGCTCTTTTTTTTCTTCTCAGGTGTTTCTTCCACTGATTTTGGAGCACAAGAGATTCAGCACAATGGGGGCTCATTCCTTTCAGTAGTAGTGGTGACAACCATTCACCCACAGAAGGAAAACTGGAGGACAGCAATATGGCACCCCATGTTTGTGGGCTGTGCTCCTCAAAAATAAAAGACTCTCCAGATCTTGAGGGACAGATGGTTAAAGGGTGGGTTTCTCAGTCTCTCCTGCTCTTGTTCTTCTGTCAAAGATGCAAAATATTTGGTACTTACTTTTTTCTTTTTCAAGAGGCCCCTGATCATAAGTGAGTTTCAGTGTCTATTTAAAAGACAATTTCTTGCATACTGTAAAGGAGAGAAAACATAACAAAAATGTCAACTTCAGAGTTCAAACCACCAAAAGATAAATGAATCCCTTTAAGAAAATGCATAGGAAACCCTCACACTATAAGTCAATCTCATGTTTTTGGAGTCCATCTCAGATCCGTAACCATAAATCCCCATCTCTGCTAATATGAGAATAGGATGCACTTCAGCTATTCAGAGGCACAGCTACAGACCTCCCCATGACTGGCTTCTTTGCCCACCCTGTGTCAGGGCCTGGGCAACATGGACCTGTTTTCTGAGAGCCATCTCTCTGGTGTCTGGTTCTTGGGGAAAAGCAGGAAGAGAGGGGGCCCTGAAGGCACTCCATTTCTCAGTACTAGAGTGATCCACAACATACCCAGGGCCACAGCCAAATGCATTAGACCACAGAACTCCCAGATCCTACTCAAGAGTCTTCATAGTTCCTCTTCTCAAGCCAAGAAAAACAGCAAGGAGAAAACAAATAACAGTGGGCAAGCAGGAGTATTTGTCCCTTACTACAATGGCCTTAAGCAATCAGAGAGGTAGGGCTGATGAACCTTTAATTACTTGTGCAATAATGACCTCTGTTTCCAGCATTCCTTGGCAGGCAGGAAGTGGCTGGAGCAGTCAGGGACCTGTTATGCTCCCTTCTCCACAGGCTTGAAATTGATACGAAGGCCCCTCACCCAGCTGGTCACAAGTTTCAAGATACACTCCTCACAGAGGTTGTTTATAGCTATTAAAAGCAGTGAAAAGAAAATACAATAAAAACAAAACAGCTCTTTTACTGAGAAGTTATTACTGAACAGCACAGCTCTACAGCTAAGGTGTTCAAAGCTCCTCTGCTACTTTTTCCAGATAGCTAAAAGAGTGAATTTTTTAAAAAGCAAATTATGAAACCGGCTTTCAACCTCAGTACGTCAATATTTTGTGTAGTGTGTCATACTCCACCAAAGAGGGAAAGGAGGGGGCACTTTTCACTAAGGACATCTAGATCTTAGCCAGAAAGACAAGCAGGGTCCAGAGGAGAGTGATCATCACTAGGTAATTTCTGTGACACAAAATGAAGGCAGAAAGATGTTATGGAATTGACCCAAGCTCAGCTGAATGCAGTTTGGGAGTTCACTCTCCTGATTCCCAGGCCACAGAAATGAGCTTTCTTTTGGGGACAGGGGGAAATCAAGACCTTTACAACTGGCAGCTAAAGAATGCAGAAGGGTGCTCTCCCTCCTCACAGGGTCTACCCCATAACTGGATGTACTGTAGCTGAGACAGCTGCCAAGCCTGATGTCTTTCCCAAGCTCCATCTCGGCTGGGATTCTGCAACACAACAGAGGCTGATCCAAAGGTCAGAAAAAGAAACCCTGCAAGAGGCACTCACAGACTATTTCACTTCCGAAAGTGAAGTCTCTTCCTATCCGCATCTCTCCATCTGCTGGAGTCAGCTTGTGCCTTGACGCACATGGCACGGACAACTTCCCAAAACTCTTGTTCTTTTAATATTACTATTAGCTCTCTGATATCTTGGTTATCCACAGAAACAGTCAGAGTGTGTCTGCATCCAGCAAAGTTCTTGGCCCTGATATTTTGTGGCAAAGAATTGCACAACACTAATCTAACCCACTGTTGAGTGAAAACATTTTATGTCAGTTTCTATCTTGTCTTCTTTTTTGTTTCTCTGACAGTCCCCATTCCCATATATCATAAAGGAAGGTGCTTCTGCATAGTCCATCTCTAATTATGTTGCTTCTAATTTCTCCCTCTTCTAGAATTAGTATTTTACAGGCTTTTCAATGTCTTTTCACAAGGGGTCTTTCTCTCTACAATCACAGCTGGCTCCTTCACACCCCCTCCTCTTGGAGCCAAAGTGGCCAAAACAACATGGTGTGTGACAGTATTTAAGGGAACCTTTCCAACAGAGAAAGATGTCCTGGGATTGCTGAGCAGCTTTCCCATCAATTAAAACAGGGAACATGGAGATAAAAGGAGTCAACTCCTTCTGTTGATTGAAACCTCTGCTCTGCAATGCATTAGGGCAATAGAGAACTGACTTGGGTCAGAAAGCAGCTGCTTTGAACACAAGACTGAGGCTACAGGCAGACTCGTCAGTCCCAGACCAGCCAAAAAGGATAAGAAAAATTCCAAATGGCAGACTACCACTTAGCTCTAAAGTCTGCTCCAGTGGAATTACCCATTGCTTTCATTAGCCATTCTCTTGCACTGCCTCACAGTGCAGAACTCTGCCAGCCACAATCCACTGCTCTCACTGCCCAGAACCTAGAACAATGCACATGCAAAAAATATCCCCAGGGATGTGCCCATCTGTTAATATATATATAAAGATATTCACCCCGCTTGTGAGCACCCTTAGTTTCTTTTCTAGTTGTTTTAGCACTGTAAGATATGAAGAAGATCCAGCTGGACAAAGCTGCCTTATCCACTGAGATGTCAGCAAGCAAAAGTAACACAGATCTCCACTTTCCCTCCTCTGTTGAATCTCCAGTCAGGTCACAATCACTATTAAGCCCATCTGGAGAAACTGCAGCATTCAGAAGTTCACTGAGTCATCAAAAGCAACAAAGAGCAGCAGCAGCAGCGGGCTGCCACACAGCTCTGGAAAAGTCCCCTTCAAAACACTAAATCCCTGGAATGAAGGGCTGCCTTGCCTCATCCATGAGATTATTTTAATGGCACGTTCATGAATTCATCCCAAACTTCATTCAGAAAAGTCAACAAGGAGGTGCTGGAAGAGAGGAGCACCATCTCCAGTTTGAAAGCAACCTACCAGGAGAGATCCCATGGGCAGAGTGGGGAGCCCCACAGCGTTAGAGCAATTCAGAGCTTCAACATCAAATCTTAGGGTGTCTTAGGCCTCCTCACACTAACCCTGTAGAGATTTGCCTGATCAGCCCTTAACAACAGGACCCATCTTTGAAGTCCAGGGCCCAGCTACATCTGCAAAGCAGTAGCAGCATCAGGCCCAACATACATTGGGGAAAGAGGCAAAATAAACAGCCCACCTCTGTTTCAAAAGGCTTGAAAGTTACTGCCCTTCTCTTCCTCTAGCCCCTTCCATAAAAACTTTGCATGCAGAGCAGTGTCTCTTGGGTCCCTCATTCTCTTGAGCAAAGTAAACAGACCTCCAGTGCAGCAACAAATGAACAACAAACAGAGGGAGAAGAAGAAAAAAACCTTGCTGCCAACTCGAAGATTTTTTCTTGGCATGTTTAATTTTTTTAAAAAAATTGAATGTGCAAGCTATGCCCCAGGGGTGACCCTTCATAAAGCTTTCTGGCAGCTCCAATGCCTGCCATTTCCCCCTCACACCACCACAGACACCCCATCTCTTCCTGTGCTCTTACCCTGATGCACACGCACACATACAGAGCCCTAAGAATCCTGGCACCCAGACGGCTTTTTCTTTTTCAAGCATGCCAAAACAAGCTCAGCTCCTAAATCCCTTTTAGAATTTGGGCTTGTGTGGAAATGTGTTTGCCTCCATCCCATGTTTATTTTCTTTTGTTTTCAGGTTTGTTAGCCCAAGGGCAAATGTTGTTCCTAGCACCAGTTTTGGGGTTGGGTTTTGTTTTGGTTTTTTTTTCTTTTTTTTTTTTTNTTTTTTTTTTTTTTTTTTTTTTTTTTTTTTTGTATTTATCTTTCAATCAAGTGTTCTTCCTTGCAAGGATAAACAGGATGTTTAGAGACTCTGGGTATGACGACCAGTCTTTGACAACTGTTGTGAGACACCACACACTGGGTTTACCATGTGTGCAAGCACTGGCACGGCTCAATCTGCAGCAGGCTCTTTTCATGACCTAAGAAACCTTCAACAGCTCTGTGTTTTCAGCCCAGGCTCCTGAGAAATGCACCACACAGACATGACCCAGAACAACTCCCTAGCTTCTCCCTCCATTTAGGAGGGTAATACCTGCCCACACCACAGCCATTCCCTTTCTAGTCTGCTCATTTCACTTTTTTAGCTACACTAAACTATGCCCTGCCTCTGAGAATTTTTTTTCCAGGTGCATACAGACAGACAAGAGTCAAAATACTTCTAAATCACAAATCAACACAGGGAGTTTCCCAAGCCTTTTTTTTAGGAACGGGTTTTCTGAGCCTTGAATCACTGACATTGGTTCTGACTCCTAAAACAAGAATTTTGGAAAATGAAACATTAATAGTATTAAGGGCCAGACTCCAAGCAAGACTTACCTGTCTAGAACACTGTGTGTGACCTCTCCAACATCCCAGTCACCACAGAAGAAAATGCACTGCTTAATTCTCCACTGCACAAATTCTCCAAAATCTTAATCACTTCTTATTTGCAGGATTTTCTAACAGCAGAAAGAAGGAAAGGTTAAGAGACTGATAATTAGCCCTGTTTTGTAATTAAAAACAATGAGTTTTGCACCAGTCCCTAATTACTGTGTTCTCAAGCCACAGAGTAAGTGACTGTGATAAATTTCCCAAATTCTGCAAGCTGGGTGTGTCCGCAACAGCAGCACACACTTTGATAAGCCATACTATACACAAAGAGCTAAATGCTGTCTAAACAGTCATAAATCACTTCAGAAGAAATGGCTCAACCATTATGTCATCTTATCTAGTCTAAAACCTTTTGCATTTAAAGAAAATAATATTTACAGAAATTACCTCCCTTTTCAACAAACATATGATTCCTGAGGAGCCACGCTCAGTTTTCCCCATTACAATCACTCTGTGTAATTCACAGGACAAATGACAACATGTTGATGACTTTAATGCTGTTTGGGCCCAGCTTATTCAAGGAAAATGACTTGGTCCTGCAATGCTGGTCAAGTACAAGCCTTGAAATCTATTCCAGGTAACATTCAACCACAAGCTTCTGGCCTATGCACAGAAAGTACAGCATGAAATTTTATGATGTGTGTCATTCAGGAGGTCAAAAGAGATTATCACAATGTTCCTTTTTAGCCCTGGTACCTACGAGCCTTGGCATATAAGCCAGCCTGGAAAGCCATTCTCAGACAACTGCTTTAAATTGGACTCTGAACAGTCCTTGAACTCTACTTCAGGAGAAGGCAGCATTGTCAAGATAACGGTTTTACAGCTTTCAGTTCTCCCAAGAAAAACAGTGCTTGCTTTGTGTACCTTGCCCTGTTGCATACACGGAGCAGACATCCTCTCTCTCCAACCCTCACCACTCTCTGTGAGCTGTTCCACAAACATGCCAGAGCTGAAGAAGCAATAGCCTGTCCTACAGCCTGAAAATTCAAACAAGTAAAATAGTTCTCCCAAAATTAAAACCCCAGCTTTGATGTCATTGGGATAAGCTGGAAGGAGCAGGAATTCCCCAGCCATGAGGATATTTTCCACAGCAAATCCACCTTGGACAAAGTAAGCCAAATTTTCCTACTGCTTCTTTCATTCAGCATGGCTAATGGCAGTGGGTCAAGAGTACATCAGATCATTGAATACCTTTATCTGTCACCTGATGCATAATTTGGGGGTCCCAGTATGGGAGCTTTGTGATGCATTGACACACCTGAGGGACAGGATGCCATTCAGAGGGATCTGGACAAGATCAAGAAGTGGGAATCTTGTGAGATTCAGCAAGACCAGGTGCATGGTCCTGCTCCTGAATTGGGGCATGAAGAGATTAGAGAAATGGAACACCTCTCCCATGAGGAAAGGCTGAGAGCTGGGGTTGTTCAGCCTGGAGCAGACTCTGTGGAGACCTTACTGCAGTCTTTCAGTATTGAAAGGGGGCCTGTAAGAAAGATGGGGATAGATTGTTTAGCAGGGTCTGCTGCAATAGGGCCAGGGAAATTGGTTTGAAACTAAAAAAGGGTCAGTGTAGATTAGACATAAGGAAGAAGATTTTTACCATGTGGGTGGGATAACACTGGAACAGGTTTCCCAGAAAGGTGGTGCATGCCCCATTCCTAGAAACATTCAAGGACAGGTTGGACTGCACTCTGAACAACTTGATCTAGTTGAAGACATCCCTACTCACTGCAAGATTGATGGACTAGATGATTTTTAAAGGTCCCTTCCAATCCAAATCATTCTGTGATTCTATAGTCTGGGTAACACAGAAGATAAGATACCACAGCTTTACATCTTGCCACTTACCAGCAGTGCTGAACCCTCTGAGGTCACATTGCCAGGCTCAGTGATGAATAATGGTTACAAGACTCAGTAACTTTGTTATCTGCAGGAACCTCTTCCTAGTGTCCACCAGAGCACCAGCTGTAACTCAAAACCCATTTCTAAGGTGTAATGTTAGGGGAGTCACTTAGTCACCTCTGCACTGTCTCTGCAATTCATTTTGGTTTGTTTCAGAAAAAAAACAGAAGCAATTGCTTGTTCCCTCTGAAGTGTCCTGGTATTTCTGGGAATGCTGGATGGTATTGCTGGGATAGCACTCACTCAGCACAGCCAGATGCCTTTCTCCACCAGACCAGCCAGCACAGCCAGCTGCACATCTGCCAGCTGTTGCAGCACTCCACTCTCTTTGGGGGCTTAGCACACGTTCAGAGAGGGAAGGAACTGTGCTCAGCATCTCCCCTGCACGTCAGAGCAAGCAGTGGCTGCAGAGCTGTGCACGCCAAGCACAGGACGTGGCTTCCCCTGCACCACAGTGAACATCAGCCTCTTCAACCAAGTCATTACTCAGGTCCTTGGAGAAGTTGTTCACGTGTACACCCACATCCTTGGCCCACAGGTATGGCCGCTGACATAGCCAAGGACAGCTCAACACCTCTGACTGCAGGCCTAGATGGGACTTCACAGGAGCTGCTGACCCTTTACATCACCCAAAACAAACATTAGGATGTGCTGGAAGGAGCACAATACATTGAACAAAACTCAGAAAAAACTCTGAGTCCCTGTCCTAGTTTCAGCTCTCGCTTGCTGTACTTCTCTCAGGTACATATGATACAATCTGTGCCCAGGTATCTTCTCTATTATCCTTTAGCTCACCTGTACAGCTTGGGGGATGGGATTTGTGAAGCACTGAAGCTCCAGATCATATTAAGCACTAACACTTCCTCAGAAACACTGCTCAACAAGGGACTGGGAAAGACTCAAAATCTTTTTAATCTCACTTCCACAGCAATCGGGAGCATTAAAGTAAAATAATGTTGTGTCAGGGACTTTTTTTTTAAATCTTACCTTAATTTCACAGGACTTACTGTTTTAGAGGTAGCTGGTAACATTGAGGAATGAGTCCTTGCCCAGTAACGGTGGCTTGTAAATAGGTGATCTTTTAGGTCCCTTCCAACTCAAACTCTTCCATAGGATTACATGATTGCTCTCTTATGCAGCTTGAGTACCTGCTAGAATTTGGTTACAGCAGCTTCATACAGATATGGGTGTATTTGCATCCCTTTTGTGCCACTCTAGACAGAAACCTGCCTTGAACACGAACTAGAAATTAATTGCCCATGGAGAAATCACAGAGTAGCAAAGCATGGTAGACCTGCAGAGGCTTTTGATAGTCACTAAGCCTAGAACACCATTTGGGACTGCAAATAAATTTCACTCACCTTGGGTCCTCAATGCCAGTACAGAAGCTGGCAACACCAACATCCCCTGACCAGTAATAGGGAAGGCAGAGGCTGATGGTGAAATCTGTCTTTGCTGTTACACCTAATGCAGCCTCATTTATCCAGAACATACCTGACTGCTCGCTTGCCCAAGGCTGGCCAACCAGTTAGGAAGACATATGGCAGCAGTAGATGATCCCTGTGTATCTTCACTATGGTGAAAAAGATCGAGGTACCCACATTGGAGATAACCACAAAGGACAGTGAAGAAAAAAATAGCAAATTCCATAATATTATATTAAAGGAACATAGCCCAAGTTGCAGTATATGTCACCTTCATACTGATCAGCGAGTTTGAGAAACAGCTCCTTTAAAAAAGGAGGAGGAGACTGTGTATAGCAGACAGACTCTTGCACCCAGACAAATTCAGTCACCCTACTTTAAATCTGCAGGCCAGCTCCTGAGTTAACCTGGAGTTTCACATGTCACTACAAAACTCTGGAAATGCTGCCTTTGCAGATATGCCAAACATATGAACTGTTTTCAGTGAAGTCAGTATTTTTCCACATGTACTATTGTAACTGCTGGCAGGCTGGGAGTAGCAAATCCTCCCTTATCTCCCTCCTCACTAAGAGCATCTCTCTGTTTAAGTACCAGCTAACTTAGATCATACACAATCCCCCTTGGAAAGTGGACAAAGAGGGGAGTGTAAAGCAACAAACCACAGAAGGAGGTGGACTGTCATGCACAAGGGAAGTAGCAGGGAGAAAGAGGTGACTAATGAACAGAAGGGGGTGCATAAAATCCTACTTGGATTGACTCTCTGGAGAACAGCTGTTTCCTTGTAAACATCTTGCTAGCTGTCCAAACAAGAACTTCAGACACAGAACAATAAAGGAGAGCACCCGGGTAGAAGCGTTGAAGGCATGGGCTCATTCACTGCCCTGCCAATTGCTCCAAGTGGCAGAACTCAAAAGCCAGGGAAAATTAGCTATACATTTAACCCTGTACGTGCTGTGTTGTCACAGACAGCCTGCAGAAACACCCTTCTCCATCTGTGAACGCTTTCCTAGCCCTCCTTTTCCCCCACTGTTTTTGACACAACAGCAGAACACATTATTTGACAAAGGAAAAGAGGAAAATATCCTCATCAGAGCGAGGAGAAACAGCCACAGAGCCAAGGAATGAAAACACTGAACGTGGCAGCCCAGGAGGCCTAGAAAAGTTCTACCACTGCCCTGGCATCAGGAACTTGGAAGCAGAGGGAGTTACACCAGAAAAAGTAGAAAGAGTCTTTTTATTAGCCCTCACCACAAAACAGGCTACACTGGCAGAAGCATTTCTATGCCAATACAACTGTGTCCACACAGGACACTTGCCAGCACTGCAAGGTAGCTGCAGAGAGAGGCAGGAAAACCAGCACAACCATGCCTGTAAACATTCCTAAGGCAGGCTGGTCACAGAGGAGAGACAGCTACCTGCACTGCACAACAGCAAGCAGAGACCTGCACCACCTCTGCTCCTTGATGCTTAAGGGGATCAAACACATATGTGCCCAGTCACAAACCTGTCCTATAAACCCTGTCCCCAAAATGCCACACAACTGTTAAAAGAGTACAGTAAGATCACATGCATTTCTCCAGGAAAGGAGGGGTCACTGCAAGGAAGGCAACAGGACGGCAGGACACAGTAACTGACAATAAGGGAACCCTATAATCCAGTTTTCTACACTTTAATGCCCCCCTCTGTCTAACCTACCTTGACTTTTATACATTCTAGTCAAACTACATGTACAAACTGCATGTATCCTAGGAAATTAAATACCCTATTTCTACTCAAAACAACCCACAGCAGCACAAAAAAGGTAAGCACAGTGACACTCTCATAGTCAGAAATGCAACAAGGAATTCCACATTTTAGATACAGTCCACAAGTTCACAGAAAAGACCTGGTGCAGTCAGATTTATTTTACCTTTTTATTTCTTCAGGGCCATTTTGTTGTAGTCATGCACAAACAGCCAGAAAAAAGACACGCTAGGAAGGGCTGCTCAAGAATAAACATTCATTCATTACAAGAAGAGTGCAAGTTGTGCTAATCAAAATCCCTCTGAGCCTAAAGGAAGGCAGCTGGCTTGTTGCATCAAAGTCCAAACCAATCAGGGACTCCACCTCGTCTGGGGTCACCCTCCTGCTTCTGCTTCTCTTTCTCCATAAATTTATCCCTGAAGTCATCGAAAGAGCGAGTTTCTGCGTCTTGTTCTTTCTCTGGAAATAGGTTGGGAAACTGAAAGGTTTGTCCTTGGCCCTAAAGAGAAAACAAATGGTCAGAGAGACATTCCAGCCTTTCTACAGTAGCAATGATCTTATGGTGAAAGACCACCCTGAATTTTCAGCTAGTGCAGAATGGTACCTTGTGACCTCCCAAAATCTCTTTCCCCTGTGTTCCCAAGATACACGTACTTCCCTTCTCCTGAAAAGCTAACTTTTAGCCTCTCCTCCTCCTGCTACTTAGGATACTGACATCTTTTTTTTCTTTTTTTTTTTACAGATGAATGATCAGGAGATGGACATATCTTAAAGACCTTGAATCGGCTTGGAGATGTTGTGTGAGTCATGCAGTAAAAGCAAGAAGAGCAAAATAAGTTATTTTGTTAAAGTAACACCACCAGGGAAACACACAGTGGAGCAGGCATTCATTATGTTAACACTTGGGATATGAGTAGTGGTTGTAGTTGTTTAGATCTCAGCTAAGGATAAGGGAGAGCAATCCTAGCAGCTGTTATTGTAGGGTGTAATGTGGGAATACAGAATAACAGCTATCAGGTCTCTTATCAACAGACATAAAGACTATGGTGTAAAACAATTACAGTGGGAACAATCTGTCTAATATATCACTAATGAGATTAAAGTGATTACATCTGCATCAATCATTCTGCCTAACAGACAAGTCATTTTAGTGAAACATCATCATCAGATCTATTTCTCCCACTTGGAAAATAAACATTTGCTTGGTCTCTGGTTTTTATCTAACAGCAGGAAACCATTTTTTCTGTGGAAATGTACTATCCCATTAACATTACCTACTTATTTTAGTGGTGTTTGCTCTAAGCACAACTTCATTAAACTCAACAACGTCAGCCCTTCCATTCTGTATGGGACCTTGCATAATAAAACTTGTAACTGGTCACCCCTAACCTTAAAACTACTCTCCAAAACACATACAAACATTATCATACATTAACTTCTTTGGCAGCATTCTGCATACAGAAATCTCAAGAAAAAGCATTTAACTGCTTCAGATAAAAACAGGTGGGTTTGGTTTTTTTTCAGATCTTTAAATTTTTCAGTCTTTAAATTTATGCAGTAAATACAACCAAACAAGAGGCTCAGTTATTAAATGGTTCCACAAAGGACATGAAAGGAGTCTTCCCCAGCAAACCTGGTCTGCTTTTTGGGATCAGAAATATGACATAAATAAATCCAACAGAACCATCACGACCTCCCTGACCCAGCTGAATGTCTGCTATGTTTTATTTAATCATATACACTCAACCTGGCAAATAACAGGTATGAAAAAATCTAAACCTCATACGCTTTGGAGAGAAAAAAGCATTACTTATCCCAGATGAGATTATCCAGACTGGAATCTACAAAATACCAACTCTACCCAGCAGTGCTCCAGTTGTTTTTGTAGTGCATACTTCTTGGGGGTTTCCTAAGAGCCTGACCATACTACAAAAACAACAAGGGAGCTGCTGTGTACATTGCCTTTTCCTTGATTCTAGCCTGGATAAGCTCAACTGGAACATATCAAGGTTTTCCTTTCCATTGGTGTACACTCTGGGGTTTCAGCTCTTTTGTACCTTTAAATTACCAACAGGTACCCTCACAACAGCTGTCCTTTGACAGCTAAAGCACGTTCCCATGTCATGGCACAGAAACTGGCCTTGCCAGGGTCCTTGAGCAAGCCCAAAGCTGCAGCCTACTGCACCTCTTCCCGTAGCAGGATCAACAACCAGCACCCTTGAGGCCAAGCATTGCCCAGGATTTTAGCACACTGAAGCACTTGGAAAGGATTTGCTAATGTTACAAAAAATTGCAGTGTTTTAACTGTGCTGTGGGCAGGTCACTCAGCCCTGTGGTACCCACAGGACAGACAGGGCCCATGCTCAAGAACTGCCTGCCCTGGGGAGGAAGCCATTTTAGCTAAACTAGTCAGAAAACAACTCAGGCTAACATGGTAGGCACACCACCTCCACTGAAAATCTGAGAACTATTTATATTGGTAACAGTGTAGTAAGGGACTGCTCTTGTTATGCAGCACTTTCCTTCTGGTATGCTTCCAGGACCAATGCATTTCCCTCATTGGAGAATGAAGGAAAGCTGTCCCTAAAGCATACTAACAACATCCACGGTAATTCACTAAGCATTGCAAAACAGTTATTATTTTAAAAAGAGGGAAGAAAACAAAAAAGATACACACAGAGGCTGTAGCAAAACCAGACAAACCTTTAAGCTGTTTATCAAAGTGCTCACAGTTCCCATTTCAAGGCTGGTGGAAGTCAAATATTGAGCTGAAAATGTCAATCTGTATCTGGAGTCTTTTAATAAATCAAAATCAGCACAGACAAGTTGGCTCTTTCCAGCTCTTGTTTTGTGAAGAAATTCTGATTTTGGCTGGCAGCCAAACATGATTTGAAACAGCCAAGACATTACACCCTGAGAACTGAAGGTTGATAAATCTTAAGTAACAATACTCTGCAGTAATACTGCACTGTAAGGCTCTGTAGTGATGAAAGCTGTATGAAAAATAGCTGTTGTGCATGCTCAGTAGCTCATTTTCAGAAGAAGCCTGTATCTTGGGTATTTCAAAATTTCAAAAATACCAAAAGGCATCAACTTACATAAAGGATTGTGAGTTTGTCCAGGCATATTTACACACAGTGATCTTCCACATAATGCCAGAGGCTACTGAGCTTCAAGCTCATATGCCACCTCCTTAAAAAAAAGCCTACCAAAGGAACAGAGGGATTGTCACTCCCTTACACAGCGCTGCTTTTTCTTAAACTTTTTCTTTGCAAGAGCTTTTCCTTCTATACAGCAACCATCTGAGAACCATATGATAAATGCATCCTCAGAATGAAATCCTCACTGGAATAAAGCACACAGTTTTTACCAAGTTCATCAGGGTTTATCTGGTTTACAAACTGCTAGAACATGAAGCGCTGGCATGTTCAACAGGAAAGGAAGATTCTGGCTTACTTTCAAGTAAGCCTTGCATTTGTTCACAGTTTTACCTTTTGCAAGATATTTATCCCTTTCACTGATGAATTACTGATATTTCTCATAGGCTGAAGTAACCTCTAAAAAGTCTAGAACTTGGTTCTGCTTTAGAATTTCTTCCAGTATAATTACCTTAGTTAAAGCACAAAGAAAGGGGGAGAAGATCACACCACCTTTCTACTCAACATAGCTATGCTAAAAGACAATCCTGTAAAAAAGACAGACACTGGGGAAAAAAAAAGTAATTTTGCTTGGATAATTCAGTCTGTCACGGAACTGGGTGATGCACTAACAGCAAAAGATCTGTTTCACCAATGTGAAGTGATCCCCTGAGACTCTGGAGTTTGCCAGGGTGAGCTCTACCACCATGTGTTCACCTCACTCTCGGATGAAGCCTTACAATACTAATTTTAAAAAAAGAACAAAAAGCCCCAAACAACGCAAGTCAGAGTCAAAAAATAAAGGTAACATGATGATTTTACACGTTGTTGTTCTCAGTTTGGGGTCTTCCCAGAGACCTTCCTTTTTCCAACAAATTCTAAGTTTATGCACAAGTGAGATGCGTGGCCCAGCGCTCTGATAACAGAAACAGAACCCATTAAACTTCTACTCATGCACAACTCTAATCCTCAATTCAGCATTACCCAAAAGTAAAGTGAATTGTATACAAGGCCTAATGAGGATTCATTTGTTAAATGCTAATAACATCCTTCACATAAAAGCATCAAACATTTATTTTCCCTTTAGATTTCAAGCCCTTGTCCTAAGAAAGGGTGAAAACAACACGTTGTTCTTGGAGTCTGTCTAAGGAGTTATCACAGGAGTGGTCCAAATTGCCTCCATTCATTTTAATGAGAGGTTAAGTGACCTTAATTAGGCCTATGAAGTCAAGTGCTGGCCTTTCCACTGCTGAGCCTCACGTCAGAAAACTGCTGGAAGGATTATCCAGCACAAACTCACTTATACTTCTCTGACCTCTGAGTCCCCTGAAAAGTTTAGAAATGGAAGATCAGCACAGATATTACTGCGCAGCAATGATGCAGCAAACACCAATCATGTAAACAACTCTGAGATCTGCTGGTTATTTGGATAATTGAAGCACTTACTACTGTCCTTCTGAATTAACAGAGAAGTGATGTTTATCGTATCATTAAGTACAAAAATGTTGGATTCCCAAAAGCACGGGATTCAGTCCAGCAGTAGCAGCAAATGCAGCTAAGTTTAATAATCCAGTGCATTTGAACATTTCTCCTACTACTGCAGTGGCAACATCTGATGCTAAAACATATGACAAAACTGCACAGAAAGCAACTTCAAAAATCCACCCAGGAACAACACTCCATATGGATCATCCAAGTTTCCCCCGAAGTCAAAAGAAAACAGCTGTCACGTCTGATGTGCAAATAGGTTAATTACTGTGAATTTACAGGACACTCTAAACCGGGTTGAGGAGAAAGCATTTGCAAAAATGTTCCCACCAGTGCCATCATTCAAGCAGCTAAATAGGTGTTAGTCCTAACACTGACAAGGTCAGACTCCTTTTTACAGCCATCTCCACTAGATTTCTCAAAACAAATTTAATTAAAAATAGGTCTGGATTCCAGAGGCTTGTCTACAGTTGTGCTCCCACGGGTACTAACACCTGTTAAGCTAAACCAGTGAGAACACTGAAGGAGGAGAAGGAGGGGATGTTGTTGTTTTTTTTTAATTTCCCTGATGTTAATGCAACTGCAAAGTTTCCCACTGGTTTTCTTTCCTTCTTTTTTTCTTTTCATTATAATAATTACAGCTGTATTGGAGAAAGGAGAAAGGCTGCTGCACTACATTTATTTTATCTAGTTTGCAAAGATATAAAACTTGGGTTTAATTTAAAAAATAAAACAATGTAGAAAAATAGCATTTGATACACAGGGCCACAAGTCTCTGACTTGAACCTTTCTCCCACATTCCAAAAGGGGAAAAAAGGCAAGCAGGCTCTGGAATGGCAAGATATTGTTGATCCACAGCCTTCTATGATTTGAGGTATTTTTTTAGTGTGAAAATATTATGCTTGGACAGATCACGTATTTGTCCAGTTACCGCCTGAGAATAAAGTAAACAGCTCAGAATCTCCAAGAAATAGTATTTAGAAAAGAAAGGACAACAATTCTTACATGTGGAACAGCTGGGGCACTAGTCTGACACCTAAGGGCATGTTTACTATGACTTCATACACCTTCCACCTTTGAGACACTTGCAGTAAGTCAATGGATGTGTGTGTTGCACTGGGACACATAAGGTGATGCTTTATGAAGCAGGGAAACATAACTGCTCAGGAGAATAAATTCAATTTCATTCAGGAAAACTGCATCACAGCTGCAAAGTCACACTGGAAAGAGCAATACTTCCACCTAGTGGGCAACACGAAGATCAACCCAAGACTTTCCAAAAACACATCCATATTTTTCCAGTCATAAGCAGTTTTAACTTGAAACTGGATTAATGAGAGAAAACACAGCTGGTAAAAATGGTGGGAAAGCCCAGCTACTCTGACTCACAGCAGATGCAAACTAATTCTCATGAAAATAAGGATTTTACAGTGGTTACCAAAGACTTTCCTAAATTAGGCAGATATTAACAATGGGCTGTAGTGGCCTGATCACACCATGAATGAGAATGAAGGCAAACTCTTAAGATTCAGAAATGACACTGGGTTTCTGGCTTCACCCACTGTTTCAAGCTGATGTGAACACAAAGCTGGGAGCTCATTGTCTGAGACATCAGAGCTAGTGATGAAAAGCAACAAACAAAAGTAAAAAGAGGAAGGGGGAGGAATAAAGAAAGCTAAATGTTAATGGAATTAACAGACCACAACAACAATAGGGAAAAAATGGACAAAAGAGACCAGGAATGAGGTGAGGAAAAAACACAGAGACCAAACTTCATTGGCAAGAGCACCCTGAGTAGTCAGGATTCCCTCCCTTGACAAAAAAAACACCACCAAAAAGTGGTCCCCTGACCCTGCTCATTGAACAGATGGAAAACATGGCATTCCTTAAGAACTTATTATGGTAACTACAGTCTAAGGAAATAGGGGACTCTTGCTGTCCCACCTAAGAGACCTGAGCCACAGTGCAAGCAGGGCTCTGTGCCTTGCCCAGAAGAGAAAATGGGAGACTGGAGGAACAACCAAACTACTCCTGTGCACCTGCCTCCAATACCAAGCTACTTTAGGTAAATCTCCACACCTGGGCTGACCAGCCCTTAAGGTTATGGCAACAATTCTAGGCTGAGAGGCTGAATGTGAAATAAATGCACAAAGGCACTGCCTTACATGTCTTGCTCCAACAGAGCAGGAGAACTCTGCTTCCCACTCCCTCACCCTGAGTATGTGTTGCACCTTTCCTCCTTCTCACCTCAGCACACACAGGACACAAGGCTGCATTACAGTGAAATAAAATTAGACAACTGACTCCAGTTCACTAGAGACAGTCTGCTTCAGTTGGGAAACAAGTTTCTAAAAGCAAGGAAGTCAGTGGCAGGAGGCTGTGGCAATGGAAAGTGCCTGCAACTACCTTCAAAAAGGAACAACATTCAGAGAAAGCAACTTGAGAGACACAACATCATCAATCCAGGCATTCACTTCCTAAGTGTACAGTCCTGCTCTCCAGCAAACAAAAACCTAGCACAGACAATTCAGGATGGAGAATTTGCTCACCAAAGCAGAGACTCTTCCTTGAAAAAGGAATGTGCATTTTAGCCATTGTAATGTAAAATCCTCACAGAGATGAGGTTGCCTTTAACTTCAGCAGAGTAAATCAGAGTTACTCCTCATCTAAATCCAACTCTGTTACTTTTTATTAACATTTCACTCGGTAGTATTCTTTTAAATGAGGTAAGGGCTGTCCAGAAAAACACTCCATCCTCACTTTTCTTTCTATTCCCCTTCCCAGAAGGGGCTTTAAAAAAAGCTTCTAAACATATTTAAACTTTGAAAAATTAAAAATCGTATTTCCCATTGTCTGTGCCTCTTTAAGTTTGACCCCAAGTTCATGTGAAGTCTTAGCCAGTCTTTAAGATCACACTGAATGCTAAATCCTTGTCCCAAGACAGAGTAAGAGTGATGCTGTGTTGCCAACTGCAATTTTCAGCTTATGGTTTTACAACCATAAATACCATCCCTTTAATGTCATTTTGGTATGTGAAGGGGTTTTCTGTCACTGGTTGCACTTTTTTT
>WEIU01022437.1:41079-63559 GCA_013389925.1 Aegithalos caudatus
CCCCTGCCGGCCCGGAGGAGCGCGGCCGGGCCTCAGGGCCCGCAGGGGCCGCGGAGAGGCTGATGCCCTGCCCTGCCCGGGCTCCTCGGAGTAAGGAAGGCACGGAGCTACCGGGAAGGCTCCAGCGGAAGGTCACGAAGATGAGGAAGGGTCTGGAGCATCTCTCTTAAGAGGAAGACTGCGGGAGCTGGGCCCGTTTAGTCTGGAGAAGAGAAGGCTCAGAGGGGATCCCATTATTGCGTACAAATATCTCAAAGGCGGGTGCTAAGAGGATGGTGCCAGACTCTTCAGTGCTGTCCAGCGACAGGACGAGAACCAATGGCTGTAAAGTGAAACACAAGGTGTTCCACCTCAACACGAGGAAGAACGTCTTTACACTGAGAGTGGCAGAGCACTGGAACTGGCTGGCCAAGGGAGAATGTAGAATCTCATTCCCTGGAGATACTGAAACCCACCTGGGCAGATTCCTGTGTCACCTGCTCTGGGTGACACTGCCTTAGCAGGGGGTTGGACTGAACAATCTCTAGAGATCCCTTCCAACCCTAACAATTATGTGATTACATGAAAATCTTGCCTCTGTGGGATGCTGCAGTGCTGTCTCCCTTTGCTGGGGTCCCGTCCTGACTCTCCTCCTGGTGAGACCCCAGCACAACAGACACAGGGATGTAGGATCAGATCCAGAGAAGGCCACAGAGATGCTGGAAAGGCTGGGACACCTCCCGTTTGAGGACAGGCAGAGAGCTGGGGTTGTGACACTAGGAAAAGGGAGACCTGATTGAGACCTTTCAGTATGTAAGGGGGCTTACATGAAAGACAGAGACTTCTTACCAAGGGATGTCATGACAGGACAAGGGACATCTGTTCTAAACAGAGAGAGGGCAGGTTTAGATTAGATGTTGGAATTAAATTCTTTACTGAGAGGGTGGTGAGGCACTGGAACAGGCTGCCCAGAGAAGCTGTGAATGCCCCATCCCTGGTAGTGTTCAAGTCCAGGTTGGACGAGGTTATGAGGAACCTGGTCTGATGAGAGGTGTTCCTACCCATGGCAGGGGAGTTGGAACTATATGATCTTTCCAGCCTTTTCACACCTAAACCACTCATGACTCCATGACACCTGGGCATATGCCAACAGAGAGCCAGAGGGGGCACACATGCACCAGAAACAAGTTTGGAAACATGGGAGAGACTCTGATGTACTTCCCTCCACCAGGGCAATTCACAGGTTGGCAAAGGCCCTACAGAGGCTTGCACCTCAGAGGCAAGAGGCCCTACAGAACAGCTTGCACCTCAGATTTAGTAACAGCCACTCGTATTTTGACATCTAAATTGAATTAACCAAGTAATTCACACTTCAGTATTGGACTATAATATTGTATGCAGGCTAACAGCCTCAATAAATATTTTAATGTATTACTTGAATGAATCATTCTCTATTGCACTTGTCTGCATTTAATAAAAGCTATGTGCTGAAAACTACCACTTCTGGAGATTTGTTCCTTTATTCTTAATTCTTTGATTCACTTCATCGCTCAAACTTTGAAGTTTGAACTTTGAATTTCAACTACATTTGGCAGCCAGATTATAAGCTCCCCCAAAACAGCCAGCTCTTGATATTTGTCTGTACAATAGCTTAAAACAGGCCCCCAATCCTGAGTCTTTGCTGATGATACTGAGCCCATTCCCCCATGTAGAGACAGATCAAATGATATTAAGTAAGGGTTAGGACCAACTCCCAGATCCTTGGAAAATAGGAAGACATTAAATAAAATACAGAACACCATTCCAGAGAGCTGTCATTGGAGTAGGTACTGGTTGTGCTTTATTTACAAAATCCAGAGATTTGTATACAGCAATCTACAGGACAGCATAGGGTATCAGGAGGATAAGGGACATGCTCAGCAAGAATTGAAGATGCCAGCAAGGAGTCATCCCAGTTCCACAGGGAACCTGCTTCCCCTTGCCTGAGGAAGCCACCAGACCCCTCCAGGAAGAAAAGCAGCAGCAATAGCCAATCCAGGCTGATGCGATTTTTGTTATCATTGAGGCATGAGAACACAAGTGATCGGTGAAGGAGGAAAGAGGAGACCGGCAGGGGTTCAGCACACCACTAAAGGCCATCCTGCCTGGTTCTTTACTTCCAGCGCCCACCAACCTTGCCCTTGGCTCCTGCCTTCTTGCTGCTACAATGCAAAAGGAAAGAAAAACATGTCAGCATGATGGAAGCAGTGGGGCTCTGTGGCCACTCTGCATTTCTGACTCTTAGATTAGGTTTCAGCTGCTTTCACTTCTCACGTGTTGAGCACACCTGCCATTGACCACATCCTGAGAAAAATATTGTTGATATTGTGGAAAAAGATTCCTCCTGGGGCTCTTAGTGTGAAAGGCAGGATGTGCATGCCTGAAAGAGATGGACTCTTCCAGACTCCTGGATTAGCAGGATAGAAATCTAGGTGGTTTCCAAAATAAGTGACAGGTCTATGCAGCCACAGACTTGATATTTTCTGAATGTTTTCGGAATACAAATCTGCTATGATCTGGATTTTAGGATTTAGAGCTCTTTCTAGAGAAATTTGCTCCATATGAAAGAGCTCTGATCAAATTCCCCAGATGCTCCATTCAGTAGTGGAGGCAAAAAGCTGAACACTAATTTAAATACAACTAAGAAGTGCTTTGCTCTAACAAAGGCAGAGTGGCTATTTATATCTTGAGAGCAGGAGCCTCCAAAACAATCCAAACAACCTTTTAGGCCTGCTCCCATATCAGTATCCCTGTCTTGCTCATGATGTGTGGGAGCAGTCCAGCTACACTCCCCACTCAAAGCACCTGAGGCAAACTCTCTCCAAGAGTTCTTGCACACAAAAGGGCAATCCTACATGCAAGCCACTTACCTTCTGCCTGAGAAGCCTGAACTCAGAATGGGGCTAGGCAGGAAGTTAGTTGAGTTAGATTCTGCACTAGTTCCCATTAGCAGCACCTTGGTTTGTGGGGCTTGGCACACCCCCAAACCTCTCCATCTCACACACACAATGATGAGGCTGCTTCTTGAACAAAAGCACATGCAAAGTGGGGGGCAGCTCTTTGATATGGCAGAATGTGGGGTTGAGACCAAGCACAAGGTGGTGGGGTCTTTCTTCAGAACCACTGGTTCCTCCAGGAAGAAGAAAAACATGGGGATATTGCATCTGGGGAGATTTTTGTTGTGCTGCCCCATGGATTGGTTCAAGAGCACCAGCCATACTTACAGAAGGATGTAGCACAGTGACAGAGACACACACATAGTGGATACTTTACCTTTGACCTAGATAGGCTTGGTCTATTTGAATAAACTGAAGGTTTACATAAAAGAGAGCATGCACTTTCTGCTTATCCTAAATTGAGCTCTATGCCCCTTTTGCCAGCCTTTCAGAAGATTCAAAACCCAGTGTAGGAACTGCATAGCTCCTCAAACAAAGACAGAATACTTTTATGTCCACAAGCACCTGTGATGTTTGATGTTACACCTAACCTTTAGAATGTGCTTAAGCAGATTTAGTAAAGTCTGAAGCAAAAGACCCATTTGATCCTTCTATAACACACTGGCAGGCACTGCTTTGGAATGATAGTGTCTAGCGTGGATAGAAATTTAAGCTTACAGAAATCTCATTAGCTCTAGGCTTCTCAGTGCAGCCTTTTCAAATGATGTCCTGAGAGACTATCATGTCTTTGGGGGGAACAAGCAGGCAGTGGCCTGTTGTGGGTGGTGTGGTAGCACTCCACAAGAGCAGGAACGCCCAGACAAACCATGGCATCCTTCTGCAGCTGCACATTCTGCTGAGGTTCATCAGCCTACAGCTCTGTACAGAAAATACCACGGGAAGGTCAAGCCTTCTGTTTGGCATTACAGACAACCAAACCCCCAGTGTTACATTCATTTGATAAGCCAGGGTGTCTCGGGGAAGTGGGAAGGCAGTAACTGGTCACTCTTGTCAGCCAAAGATATCACCAAAGGCCACTGCTTCATTCCTGGCATGACTTTGTTAAAAAGATACAGATGGACAGAGAATAGCAAACCCACCACTAGAGAGCTCTCCTCCCTTGCTGCCCTGCAGTTACATCTCTGCGAGTGTTAGTTTTCTAACCCCCTCTGCATGTTCTAACCCCCAAGCTGTGTCTAACCCTGGTTATCTCATAAATCCATTAAAATACTTAGAATAAAGATATTAGACTCAAAAAAAGTAAGAAGTTTTCTTGTGGTGAAGGAAACTGGGAGAGATATGATGAGTGAAAAGAACTCACAACAGTAATCCCATTATGTTAGTCTTGTTACACACCATTCTTCATAATCTTAGCAACCACTTGTTTATCCTTCATAAACAAGGGTTGTATTCCCTCAAGTATTCAAAGCACCTGAATCAGATGTTTGAAAATAAGCAGAGGAAATTTTTGAAGGTATGGTGTGAAGAAACATTATTTTATTTTCTTGTTAGGTGTTACATTCACTTCAGTTTCCCCTTCATTTTCTCAATGTGAGGCAGGATGGGAGTGGCCCTTCCATCACTAGCCCCATTTCATTGCAACAAGAAAATGTCAGTGTTGAGGCTGAAGTGACACATTTGAACACTGAGAATATATCCCCAAGCTAGGAGCTAGGAAGGGGATATAAGTACTTACTGCTTCTGGGCCTGATCAATCCGGTTTCTGAGGGTGACAATCTGCAAACAACATACATGACCAGGGTTTTTAGAGACAAAGAAACCTTGTTCCCTCAAGGAGAGGAGTATTTTACCTGCTGAAGTGCTCAAAACAGCAAGTGTCTGTAGTAGGAATTAATACTTCCTTTGAAATAAAAGCTCACCCATGGCTGAAGGACAAAAACGTTACTTCTTGGCAATAAATCTGCAAACCACCTTCACATGTCAAGGGACAGAAGAGCTTGAATATTATAACTCTTACTAGATGTGATTCTACATATTGAAATTAATCTCCTATGAACTCACATGTCAAACTATAGGCAGGTGAACTGGAATGAATGTCACCATGGATAACTGGAAAGCTCTTGGATGGCTCCATCACCTGCATGTTTCAATCTCACCTTCTCACTCTTCCTTTACTCGTGTTTGTGTAAACCCAAAGATCTTCAGTGGTCTTTGGACGGGGACTCAAGAATGGAAGATGGATTTCACATTCTGCTGGAATACCTTTTGCTGGCTGGCAGAGCAGGAGGTGAGGAGCTTTCAGCACTCCCCATTTTCCCAGCCACTCATTTAATAAGAGAAGATGACCTGATGCATAGGAAAGCAAACACCTACCTTGCACAGGATAAACACCTCATAGCCTGACTTGGTAACTTAGTTGGTCTGTGGGCCTGAACTCATTACTGAAATCCTGGGACTTGTGTACTGGAAAAGCCTACAAAACACTAGAGTGTGACAGAGAGCTCTCTTTTGCCCCTTCACCTCATTTGTAACTGAGTCAGTGTTCAACTTAGTTTTCCTGGACTGAAGAAATGCCCTTGCCAAGAGGTATGCTTTGCTTTTGGCACAATTCAAAATTCTGCACTGGCTCTGCTGGTCCAAGAACTGATGACTGAAAATTTGAATATTTAAAGTCGCACTTGACATCCCCAGCGTGCAAAAAAAAGAAAAACAAAAGTCATACATTCCGGTTGTCCCAAGAACTGGTAATTCCTGGCTCACATCTTTCCATGGCACACAGAAAAAATATAAGAGACTGAAATGTTACTGGAACAGGACAACACAAGCAAGGAAAGATCAACAGATCACTTGCTTTTGTACTTACTTGTGGAAGTTTTAGTATTTGTCACAGCAGTTTAAATTGCTGTTTTCCAACCAAGTATTTTCCCCAAGTGTTGAGGAGAACCAGTTGTCTTCAGTTTGACCCAAGCACTTAAGACTTACCTTCAGTCATAACCTTATGATCGTGACTGACACTCACTCTCCAATGAAGCACCAAAGAGCAACAGACACTAGAGCTAAATAATAGCTCTACTTCTGTGTCCCACTTCCTTCCTTTGTCTCTCCCTTGCATCCTTGCTTGTGTCTCCTTCATTCTCTTTCCTATTTTCACTTACCTTTCTCCTCATTTTTTTTTCCTGCTGGCATCCTCCTTTTATTCTTCTACTTTTCCTCTCTCTTTTAGCTGTGCATTTTCCTTCTGCTTTGCTCATTCTTTGTACTTTGTCTCCTAGCTTTTCATCAGCAGGCACCCACCTCTTTGTTTATGGAGAGGTCTCATTAGCATAGCATGTACCCCTCCCCTGGTACTGCCTTATTTCTTGGTTTTCCACACCCATTTGGCCTGTTATCCTTAAGCTAGCCCTCTGCAGTATTCTGGATCTAGATAAATATGTGCCACAAGGTGGAGAAGCTTTCCAAACCCCACAATATTCTCTATATACTGCAGTCCAAGCTATTACATCTGTATCCTTAAGTTTCTGCATGTATCCCCAGTGCATCAGGGTGATGCCCCCATGATGCCCCCAATACCTGGTTTTAGATACACAGTTTTGGATAGGGAGTTATTTTAAGGTGCTCTCAGTAGATTGCATCCTCAGTTCTTTAACCAAATCCCTGTTGGACTTCTGACTCTTTTCCTAAATTACCACTTCATATCTTTTCAAAGAATGGAAAGGGAGAGAAAAAGGAAGTGAATGGAGAGACCCAAGATCCATTTCTCTCTTTTCTCTCTGCTCTTGGAGCCAAGTGCCAGCTCCCGTCTGGCGCCTGGCTCTGACCATGCGGCAGGCTCATGCATTTGGTAGCCTTGGTGCTGCTGTTACACAGGCAAGTTCATTGTACTTACAACTTGGAAAGCTCCTGCAGCCTGCAACGCATTGTTAAAATCTAAGAGAGATTGAGATAGTTACATTGGTGTTGCTCACTGCCTGTCAGCATGTGTCTGTGTGATTGGGAATTAAAAGGAGAGCGAGACAGAGCCAGCAGGATTTCTCAGCCACTGAAACCTAATGTGGGTGAGTGCCGCCCTATCCAGTGACTGTGTGAAGGAAACACGGCCACTTTCTGTTACCATATGACACTTCAGTCAGATGCTCCTGTCTGGAGACAGATTTCAGTGACTCCAGAGAGCTCAGTCCACAGGTTATCTGTTTGGGATGGAATAAACTTACAACGTTCAAGTTTGAAATCAAATATGGACCTAAAAATACTACTTTGCAATGGAGGTGTGTGAACTGACAGTTACTGAATTTTCAGGCCAGGGTTACCTATAGATAAATGAGAATGAACAGTGTTTCAGGAGAGGGTAGAGAGTCCAATTTCCATTGGGATTGCCTTTCCATGGGGCACTGAAAACCTTAAAAGTGACCTATGCAATTTTAGTATAAAAAATGAAATCCAGTTCAAGTATGTAGGTATGGGGAATGCAGTTCCAAGCATCTTGCTGCTTAAACATTGCAAAGGGTCATTGGAGACCCCAATAATGTCACAACATGACTTGCCAGAGGAATCACAGAGTTTTACATTTTGGACCCAGTGCTGTTAGCGAAATGGCTTCTCAACTCACCTCATATTTTTTCCTCTTGATCTGCTCTGTAAAGTCATACTTTTCAGTCTCCAGCTGATATAACCAGTCCCACAGCTCCTTAGCTTTGTCCCTGTGTATTTATGGGGGAAGATGGAAGAAATGCATGACATCAGTTTTCCATTTTTTTCACATCACTAATAATGAATTTTATTTCATGCCATTCACACATCTTCCTGTAAACCCTCTGTTCTCTTAAAGCTACTCATCATTTTCAAGGTCACATTTTTCTCACCTTCAAATCTTTTAGACTTGCAGTCTTGCATGTGTCATACATTAACATAATTCCTCTAATTTTCCCCCTAACTATTAATGAAAGATAAGACTGCAGTGGAATCAGACAAGAAGAAGGGAGGACTCTGAAGGTCACCCAGATAAGCACAGCAGTTACCATTGTGCAATCTCATCTGTGTCAGGGCTGAGGTGAGCCAACTTCACCTTTCAATCATGTGTAAACTCCAGCATGTGCAGTCCAGACTATCATCTGATGACTGCTCTGCACCAGAGCACTTAGCTTCCAAACCTCTGGCCCTCATGGAGATCCTATTCATACCTTAGCATTAACTCACCCCTGGGAATGCTACAGATATCTGTCTGTAGGCTTGTTCAGCTAATCCCAGAGCTAGTCCTGTAAGCAACTAATCCTAAGTAGTAGGAGAGGCTAACAGAGCTATGCCAGGAGCACAGCTAGAGGGCTACCAAACCATTTCAACACTTCCCTACATTCCCATTTCTCCTCCATTCTCCAGGTTAGGCAAGGGCACAACTGAATTGTGTCCCATGATGAATTCCAAGGAAAAAGCCCTCCTCTACCTCATTTTATTACCAGAGAAGACTCCAGGATACCAAGACCAAATATCACTGGATTACATTTCATAAATTAGGATAAATATTACCTCAGCTTGTCTTCATTAAGGTGGTCAATGTTCAGGGGCTTGCGCCTCTCTGCCAGGACCTTCTTCTTTGTCTCTCTAGCTGTTTGCTTCTTTCCTCTCTTCTGGTCAGCCTGTTTTCAGAATATCAATTAACATCAGACTGCAGAAATTATGCCTAAATGAAACAATTTCAACACTGAGCAGTTTTCTCAACTTCTAATGAAGTCTGTTCCCAGTGAACTTAATGGTTTAATGTTTTCATATTTCTTTCATCAATCCACAATTTTTACCTTAGCCAGGTAGCTGCTGTATGTTGCACCCATGGAGGACAGAGCCTTCTTCTTCTTCAGGTCATCCTCAGCTTTTCTCTTGGCATCTTCTTCCTCTCTCCGTGCCTTTTCCTCCTGTGGAGTGCAACACACAAAAGTTACTCTAGGACAGGTTCCCAGCTTCCCCAGCAGCCAGTGTCAGTGATATGAGAATTACATTGATGAGAATTAGCAACTCCTCTTTTCTGTCCTTGCTTTAAGAGAGTGGTCACATTCTCTCTGGACTGAGGCAGGCAGAACCTGTAGTTTTTTTGTCTCTAGAGATCTCTCCAGTTTGATGCAGAGACAAGGAGAGGGAAGCAAAGACACTTACCGCAAGCCTTGCCTGACGCTCCTTCTCCTTCTCAGCCCGGATTCTCTGCTGCTCTGCTCTTTCAGCTCTGCGCTTCTCCTGCAGGGAGCAATGGCAGAGGCATTGGATCATCGTCATCATGGCTTTACCTGCCTCCTCTCTGACACCCCACTACCAAGAGCTTTGCTTCGTTGAGTAGCAGCCACCTTTTCTCTTTCTAGAACATGCAGAAGGGTCTCTTGTACAATTCTCAGATCTAAAACAAGGGGCTAAGTGAGGGGACAGAGGGGGGAGAAGCTGTTTGATGATGACTTGAGCAGTCACTTCTGTACTTGACAGCACAGCTTTCTGTCAAAGTCTGACAGTGGTTTCAGCTTCTCATCTACTCATGATCTCTCAATCTAGTACAGGGAAACAGCAGTACAAGGACTCACAATCCTCTCCTTAAGGGCAACCAGCTCTTCCTCTTCCTTTCTTCTGGCTTCAAAGTGGCTGTCAATCAAGGCTTGCAGTTCAATCAGGTCTTTGTTCTGCCTTTTCTTTTGGATGTCCTAGAAAAGCAGGAAAATGCATTAAGTCCTTATTGCTCTAGTATTATGTCCTGGACATTGCCAGCACCCTGCATACACAGAGAAACAAAAGTAGAAAGTGTCTGTAGAATTCCATGGAAATCTATGGATTAACTCAAATGTCTGTTGGTGCAATCAGACACTCATTCATGCCACAGTCAAGAGCCCAGAGGTATAAAGAATCCAAATCTCCCATTTCCCTACACCATATTTTATCCCTGGCTTCACTTACACACCTATCTTTGCATATACTCAGCTGCCCCCCTCTTGGCTTTGTAATATAAATCTTACCTAGAAAATATTCCTGCATTTTGGGCAAAGCAAATATTTATGTCAAGGTTTTCAACACTAGAATTTCTTCATTTTTCTAGCAACTTTCTAGGAAGGTGTTTGGAGCTCTAGTTGTTATTTTAATTTTAGCTAGTGTTTCTCAGCCACAGATGAGAGCCTGCAACTTTCAAGCTGTGTACAACAATGGGACACAGGATCTGAGATCCCTAAAATACTCACTTTCTCTTCCTTATAAGGGCTTCAAAGATTCAAGGAGATAAACAAAAGAAAAAAAGACATACTTGACTTTAGTCACATTATCAGTGAATGCATTCAGGCAGTTTCAGGGAAACTTTTGCTGAAATCAAGTGGCAAATCAACCATACTTTTGTCTTTGCCTTTATCCTCAGCAATATTCAATACAGGAGGAGTTATGTGCGTCTGCACTCATGTCTATTATCAGAAACAAAGGACAAACAGAGCCAGTCTCGGGCATACTTACATCAAAATCTACTTTCTCACCCTCTGGTATTTTAGGAGCAGTTAGTCTGCAGAGAGTCAAAAACAGAACGAAAAGAAAAATAAAGGATTTTCATCTTAAAGAATATGCAGCTTTTTAAACAGCCCATTCTCCCTGCCCTCAGGAAACATGCCAAAGAGGAATGTTGGTGGAGATAGGGAGGGGTGAAAGAGCACATCAGTGGAAAACTACTCCAGAAAAGTCCTAAGGGCCACCTGGAAGGTCATGCAGGGCAGGGAGTTACCCCTAAAACCCCTCTTTATTCCCAATACATATGGTCATTCCCTACCACGTGGAAAGATGTTGGCCTGCGAGTCTGCCTGTGCAGGGCTGTACACTGGCACAGTGGGAAGGGAAGGTGCTGGGGCCCTGAGCCAGCAGATCCATAGGAAACCTTAGCAAAGCTCAACTTAGCCCAGCCCAACGTAGGCCACCCTTCCCACTGTCAGTGATCCTGGATGGAATGGGCAGTTTTCCAGCCATGGCCTCTCACAAGGATTTACTGTTGAGCTGCCTGTATTTTGGGGGTATTGTGAGACCTCTGCATCTCAGACAGTCCATGAATTCTCTGACTCTACCAGGACCCAGTCTTAAGGCCCAGGCCAGTAACTGCTGCTAAGGCATCCTCTGAAGGAAGCAGACATCCTGGAAAGGCATGCAGGAACTAACAGATGGATGTTCCGTGAGGGAGGGTTGGATAAAAGCTTCTGGTGGCCGTTTGCCTAATAGAGAGCCTAAGGGCTTCTGCTAGATCAGGAAAATAATCCCAGGGTTTTGAAACCCTTCCCATCATACTTACTTTATTCTGGGCTTCTCCTCTGTATTTGGAAGGTTGTAGCAAAACAGGAAGGGAAAAAGAGGAAGAAAGTTAAAACAACAGAGATCATGCCAGCTGCTAAAGTAAAAGGAAGGAAGGGAAATTTAATCTTAGGGGAAGCATACAGAGAAACCAGTTAAATCTCAAGCACGTCCAAAAGAAATGCACACACTCACACACCCCTTTGCTAGGAGTGAATCTGTTTTTCCCCTCGAAACAGAATTTGGCAGAAAAGAATCAAGAGACTGCATAAAAGTCTCAAACTTAGCATCTGGAAAGCAGTGTTTTTGTGTAAATGCAAAATTATTTTTCTCAAACCATCCTGACCAAAGCTCAAAGGAGGCCAGCTGGGCTGGAGGGTAGAAGAAAATTATGCCTTTTTCAATCAGCACTTTTTTTGTTAAACTTAACTCAAATTCACAATATCACATTGCAGTGATAACCAGACTTCACCAATTTTGTTGAAATGCCTCACATAGAGGCCAGGAGGAGAAAACCTTTATGTACACATTTTTATCCAGGTTTCCTGGCTTCCAAGACATCTTAGGGCATGTGTCCCTGAGATACCTCAATCCCATGGGGCAGATGCTTATTCTTCTGCACTGTGTGGTGCTCCTCAAACCCAGCTTGGAAAGACCATCCTCTCTTAGCAAGCACCCTCTCCTGCTGAGGTACATGCAAAATTCCCATGGGCATTAATGGGAAAGATCTTTTCATCTCCAGGAGAGGCATAATACCCTTATAGTCAGGCTAAAGCATCACAGAGACTGCCAACCTCTGGCAGTGAGAATTGTTCCCTTGCAACAAGTGCCCTTTCCCTGGCCCTCGGACATGTGCTGGTCTTGTGAGTTACTTGCTTAACATTTGTGCTTGTGGTCAACTCCCCTCCCTGCTATTCTTTTTAAACTTTAGTTATTAACTCCAGCTTAATGCCAGCAAGTTCAATGCTGTTACTCTCACAAACAGAAATAAATTAAACCTATGTGTTTATTCTGGCCCATTCTCTCAGAGGCCCAGGTTGACTTTCATAACCACACACCACATTTGAACTTTCAGGGATGCTGAAAGTCTGTGGTACAAGACTCTCCCTGTGTTGGCTCAGTGGGAGGAACTGAGGTAAAAAAGCTCACAGCCTATTGAATCTGAGAAAAAAAAATTGTAAAGTAAAAATAACTGCTTCAGTAGCGGGTGCATGAACCATGTTATCAATACCATATTACAGAAAGATATTATATTTTTTCAAATGCTTATTTGCATCCAGCAGTTTGGGGACTGATGGTGGAAATTTGGAATAGCAAATAGGAAAAAATAGGAAAAAAATGAAATATTATAAGGGAGGAAATAGCAAAAACCTTATACTGGAAAAAATTGAGGCAATCAGATGTTGGCGTGTTGCATAACAAAAAAATTGAGAGAATGGTTGGAAATGGGTTGTTGAGATAATCAAGAGAAAAGACGTGAGAGATGTGTAAAAGAAGTCAGAAACCAACATTTCCTTTTTTTCACTCTTTCCCATACAAATTTCATTAATGACATTTCAGGGGGTAGACTTTTCTCCTTTACTGCAAGAACACTGCCTGCCAAAACATATCTCAGTTGAGGCCTCCAGATGCCAGAGCAATGCTAAAAAAATAAACAGCATGTAATTACAAATGTGTTTTAGACTGCTCCACTATAAAGGAAGTCCCAAATCACTCCTGAAGAAAAATACCATTAGCCAACAGCGTGATTTTGTATTTCTCCACTTTTTTTTTATTTGTTTTGCTTTTCAAATAGCCACTGAGCTTCTTAACATGTTAGCTAAGTTGCCTTTTACCTGGAGAGAGGAAAAGTAATCATAATTAACCAGTCAATCAGGTATGTTATTTGCACAGGATTCCCTTCCTTCATGACATTCCCAGATAATTTTCATAGACATTCCTGTTTGGCTTAAAGCTGCCAGTTAGTAACACTTCAAAGAGAGGGGGGAAAAAAGAGTAGACAGGGAATGACTGGTTTTGTTTGTTGACCATGGTTGCCAGGATCGACATCTGTCTGTCAATAACTCTGTGAATTTGGTTTCAGCTGTCACCAAATCAGCACCCCAACAAACAATTGTAAAAATGAAAAAATAAGGTTAGTTGTTCTTGAAATAAGAAATTGTAGTTAGAATTCTTAGAGGTACCTCCAGAAAACCAGAAAAAGGGGTATTTTATTAATAATTAAACAGTAAAAAAAATCTATCCTCTGCAATGCATGACCCAGCCTTTGTCCATATTATATGAACCAAAAGCAGTCCAGGGATGGGATTTATTTTGAAATGCCCCTTCTTTCAAGGCACCGAGTCAGGGAATTGGGCCAAAATTTGTTAACAAGCAGGAATTGTCATAACAAATTCCTGTTCCTATGGCGGATTTTGACTGACATTCCGGTCATTCTGACTATGAACCACGGGGATGAGACAAAATCCCCACGTACAACCTTGCCAAAAGAAGGCAAGAGACACTGCAAATCCAAGTTCACTGCCCTGGGGATTAGAGAGTCATTGAGTTTCTGGTTTCCTAAAGGCTTTGTGCAGGGAGAGGATACACCACCAAAATACACCACCCTGCTTACTCCTGCCCAGTCTATGAAATATTCACATGGTGCTCTCCTTCTCTGGGAATCCATCTGAACTGCCTTTATTTCAGTCAGAAATCTCTAAACACCCTCCCTTAATCCCTCTTCTCAGAAGCAACATATCTAATTCACACTGTGTCCTTGGGAAAAAAAGGAAATCAATATGCTATTAAAAATAAAAGAAAAGAATGAGAAAAAGAAAGACAGAGAGGGGCTTAGGAAGGTCCTCAGGGTATTTCCCTAAATTAAAAAAGAAGCCTGAAAAGCAAGCAAGAGAATTAAAACAAAAGAACATCAACAAAAAAAAAAAAAAAAAAAAAAAAAAAAAAAAAAAAAAAAAAAAAAAAAATCATACAAAAGCAAAATGAAACAAAACAAGGAAACAGAGAAAATGCAGACTGTTTTCAAGTGACATTGGGCTTTGTCTTTTGAAACAGCTGCCTGGGTGTTCTAGGGGCTGGGGCAGTCAAGAACCCAGCTACTTCAACAGTCTCTAAAACTCCATGAGAACTTTCTATATATTTAAACTGGCCAGGGAAGGGCTAAATTATCTTCTGCAAGAGCAACATTGACCCTGCACACATTTGGGTTTGGTCCTTTCACATGAGCCTTGTCCCTGCCTGTGTGCTCCAGCACACACTCAACCAAGCATTACAACCAGGCCATACTTAGCTCCACCCATCTGAATGGATTTTTAATGTTCAGCTCAATTCTGAGTGCATGGCTTGAACAGAAACTTACATTTCTGCAGATTCAGGCCTGGAGGCCATGACCACCTAAGGCTGTGTGAGGGATGCACATCTATGCAGGGCTCAGCTTCATTTTCAAATATGCCACTATGATTTAAGAGATTCTTTCCTGATTTTGGGGGATAGAGAAGTTTTGCTGATGAGAGCTAGGACACAACAGATTCTGGCTAAAAGACAAGTCCAGAGCAAGCTTCTAGAGCTTGATTTTCACCATCTACTATCCTAATGAGGATGTAAAGGCTTCTCAGTATCCTAATGACTCCCCAAGGGTGACTGGATATGCACAGTGAGCTATTTCTTTGCAGCAGAGATGTTTTGGCCCAGTTCCTGAATTTAAAATAAAGCGAGGAACAAAAACAGACACATAAAAGACAGTGAGATGTTAGAAAGATGACTTTGTTGTCCTAAGACAACACTGAGCTACCATCATTATATTCTCCTTCTTCATTGGCTGTAGGTTGAAGGACAAAAGAAAAAGAGAAGCACAGTAGTGAATCCACAACCAGCACTGTTCTAAGAGCACCTGTCCCCACTCCCTCCCTGTTATACTGGGATCCTTGGACTCTCCAGAGATGGAACAAGAAGAAAAAACATCTTTTTGGTAATTTTGGTGATTTGGCTAACAAAGAGCCCTTTCTCCATGTTCATTGAAAAATCCATCTAGAGAGATCATTTCCCTCCCATACTCTCTTTTCTCTTGAACAATGTCAGTGTTTTTGACACTGTTTCCCCAGCACTGAAAGAGAAAAAGGATGAGGGTCTGTAGGTACATCACATACCTTCCTCATGAGCTTCCTCTGCTGTTGTCATGGTGCAAGCAGTGATGGAAAGACAGGAAATAGGAAAAAAAACAAACAGAACAGTTATTTAAAGCTCTTGGAATCCTGAGAAAGAGACCAGAGAATGCATGAGGTGGAGAAAAAAAATAAAGGAATTAGTGAACTAAGGCAGGGAGAAAACTGGAGAGACTGTCAGGACTTTAAAATGCTGTAATGTTAAAGTAGCAGTAAGCATGGAGGTTAAAGGAGAAGAGAGCTGCAAATGATAATTGTGGTTAATGCTTGCTTCTCTTGTTTTCTTCTCTTCTACCAGCCCAGGACTCCTGTTCTCACTCTCTCACACACATACACACTTCTGTGTTGCACCTAGGTGGAGTAAACCAGAAGTCATGTCACATACCTGGCTCATGAACTTCAGGTGTGAAGTGTCATGGAACAAGTTGCGATGGAAAACAAGAGAATGAGAACAAGAAACCTGTTATTTCCACCAAAAGAGCTTTTGAGCCAACAGGGAGGAGGGGCAGAGAGGAAAAGGGGAGCAAAGAATGAAGGTAAGAAGTAAAGAGGTAAAGTATTTACATTTGAAATAACACATAAAGAGAAGTCAGAGCAGGAAAGGTAAAAGAGGCAGATATATGATAATAGTGCAGTGCTTAAAAAAACACTTCTAATCATCATATGGTATAAAGCACAACCTGACAGCACAGTGTACCGAGGTTTACCTACACATGGAAATATGCACATGAACATAGCCAGCACTCTCAAAGCACTATTGGACCCATCCTTTACTACAGCAGTATTTCAGCCATTTGAAATAAACACAGTGTGATTCAGAAACCTGCTGAAATACCTGCCATAACTCATCATCAACGTTCAGCTAACTTCCAAAGAAGCTCAGTTCCCTTCTAGATCTATGGCTCAGGCCATTTTCTTCCTTGAAGACAACATTAATGTCTATGTAAATGTACTTCTGCTCTTCAAATCCATTTGCAATGTAAAATTACAAACGGATTACTTCATAGGAAGAAAAGGTTCATTAGAAGTCTGTGCAGGTCTACATTCATTCTTCTGGGTTTTGGCAAAGCAGGAATAGATCAGCAATGTGAATTTGCAGGGCAGATTTTGCTTTTCAGCCATACACACACACCACCACCAAATATTTTGCAAAGCAGGCGTAAAAAACCCACAAACTCTCACACTGTTTATATTCCCCATATACAGTCAATGTGTCAAATTCTGCCCTTAGATTTGAAATAAATCCTCCCCTATAGGAAGAAACATTCATTCTCATATCACATGGGCAGAATTTAATGCATTCCACAAGGAGACTTTTTGCTGAGCTACCCTTTCACAGTAGTGTATGTGTGTTCCCCCAGTTTCTAGTGAAATTCTCATGCAACGAGTAGGTTTCCTTCTCCTTGTTGCTGATTACACTTTACTGAGGAAAAAAAATATTAGATTAAAATGGAACCACCCCAAAGGCATGCAAGTTATAATCCATCCTTAACTGATTGGTTGTTATCCCCTGTCACCTTGCATTCACTTCTCACACACACCATCCCAGCAGACAAACACCAGGGAGTTTAGAAGTTAAATCACATACCTGGAGGGGGGGCTTCATTTAGTAGGATGTGTCAGGGGAAAAACACAGGAAAGGAAGATAAAAGAATTAGAAATGAGTTATACAGGAAGGGATCACCTCAAACTTTGGTAAGACTGGGTTGAAGAAGTATAATTTACAGACCAAGCTATAGGGATGGACTGTTAATAAGAGTGGAAAAGGAGTGTAATTATAGTGGGGTATGAAGTAGATAGGAAGGAGATGCCATAGAAACAAAAGATAAAGGGAATTTGAATGTTGATGATTTGCAACAGTTTAAATCATGCAAATTTATAAACCATGAGCAGGTGTAGTAACACTGATGATTCTTAAATTTGAAAGAAAACATACCCATGAAGAGAGGTTTACAAGCATTTAGTGTTACACCTAGGTTTCAGCTGCCCTTTTAGCTATCAGAGCTGGCATGAGGATGTGAGTTACTGAAGGAAGTACTGCTTTGGATGTGTCCCTATGCCTGCATCTGAAGCTTCACCATCTAAGAATCTCTGCTGGCAGATTCCAGGCTTAGCTCTGCAGAACTGGCAATATTTGTGTCTGCACAGAGCTTGTCTTTACTGCAAAGGACTAGAACTGCTTGAGTTTGTGTGCCAGAATCCTGCTGCAATCCACTCCCTGCAAGTGTAAGCAGCTTGGGTTTCTGTAGCTCTGGTACCTGGGGGCTACGGGGTAGTCACAGCCCTAAAAGTTTTCAGGAACACTAAAAAAGTTTGTTCTAAGCTTCTTAGATGGTGATCCTTCAGTCAAAAGCAATATTTATACTTTCCTATAGGGAAAACAAGTATTATGGAATTTCAGAAATGGATTGATTCTTCATGATTCTGGTATTCTTCAACGTGTGCAAATTCCTATGTACAGCAATGCTTCACATTAATACATAGGAATTTAGATCTCACAGACATGTGTTTGGTTAGGTGGAAAGAGTCAAGAAAGAAAAATGAAAGAGTTAGAGCAAGAACTCCACAACAGCAACAACTGTGACTTGTGCAGGCCAAAGCTGTGACTTAGAAGATGTGGTAAGCAAAGACAGCATTAATAACAGAGAAACTAAATAACCATGCAGCTACATGAAAAGCTGGGACAGTCTCCTTTTGACATAAAAAAATTTTGTTAAGCTTGTTATGTTTACATTTACATTTACCTTACATTGGGTTTTATTGCATTTTAAATTACAGAGAGAAAAGAAAGCATGGGGAGGCTGTGGTTACAGCTTTATTGTTTATCATATTATGTTAATACCTTGTGTTTTGCACAAATTTCAAGCTCATAAATCTGTCAATGCTAGAGAACCAGCTCTCAAGTTGTGAATAGCAGTTCAATAAATATCATGGAAAGGACGTACAGAGGCAGTCAAAGCAGCTGTGATGGAAGCAATGACCTTTAGCTTGTGCAAATCAAAGTCAGAAAAACTTAGGAGCAGATTAAGAGACAAAAATGAATATGATTAATAAGAGAAGGATGTGAAACAAGAAGCAATGATAACAGGAGAGCTATGAGAAGCAATGAAGAGATGAATGTTGAAGTATTAAGTCATGTAAAAATCAATCAGCTTTCACCTCACTCCAGCCTTGGCAAAAGCATCAATCTGCTCTGAACTAAGAGGCTGGTCTCCCTCTTTGGACAGCAGAGGGAAATAGCTGGGGTGGGAGGCTGCTGAGACATGACTACTTTAATAAAGCTACTCCAAATGGCACAAAATAATTTTCACAGACAATTTAGAGGACACTGCAAGTTCAGTTTCTGTTCTCCCAGGTAAATAAACATTGTAACATTCCCATACGCACTGTGAGGATGGCTCCGAGTCTGGTAAGCACCTGTTATTACAGCTCAAACATTGAGATGCTTATCTATAAAAATGTTACTACATTTTACATGCAGCAGTTAGCTTTATCCTCAATATTAAGCATCACAGAGTGATGAGGAAATTATGACTGGTCAAAGGTGTGAGGAAGCTGAAGTTAAGGTTTATCATTAATATTTGATTTTTATCTTTACTTCCACCAGCTTTGAATTCCTGAGTATAATACTGGAGTTACTGTTCAAATTTTCCAACATAGATCATAGTTTCAATTAAATTTCAGTATTTCAGAACTCACATAGATTTAGCTGAGATTTTGGTTAAAAAAAAATAGAAACATTTCGTAATGTAAAGTTGCAGAGAGATTAACATCTCTGGAACAAAACTTTTCCACTTTTTGCCTTGTGGCAACTTCTTATTCCAGATTTGTTCTTGCATATATATATACCCCACATTATCCATAAAGGCAATGCTTCAGAAGCATCTAAAATAGAATTTTCATTTCAAAATTTGGAAATCTTCCATAGAGGAGAGAGGGGGGAAAAAAAGTTGGAACAAAATGTTTAAACTAAATAAAAACTGTAATTTTCAAAAGCTGTCAACAAAGTGTTCCTCTTTTTTTTTTTTTTTGGTTGGTTGAAAAGTTTCCATTTTGTCCCAATTCAGCACATGACCCAATTGTGAAATTGCCAAGTGGAATTGAATTTCCAGCACACAATAACCCTTCAGATTGACGCAGAGGAATTCAGAAGTCACATACCTGGTTCATGGACTTCTTTAAAAGGGAAGTAGCAGGGAAGGAGATGCGAAGAAAGACAAGAGAATTAAAGCAAGAAACAGAGGATAATTAAAAACCCTTACATTTTCCTTAGCCAAGGTGGTGGAGGGGGAGTTAAAGGGATAAAAACCATTAATAAGATTAAGTGAGAAATAGAGGGCACATGTGAATGTCAATTAGAATTGTGGAGAGGAAGGGTTGTTTGGATATAAAAATGCTGATGACTAATGTATATATTCATAATGTTACAAATCAAATGCCACTGGTAGCCTTTGGCTGACAAAAACATGACTTGTATTTAAAGTAAGTCCATTACCCATAAGTTTGAACGTGCAAAAAGGGTATAGACAACCTGCTCTTATTCATGTGCATAGAAATCCCAGCCACTGTGGAAATCAATGGGCTCTGAGGAGCTGGCATTGATTTCCTTGGTGCCCAGGATTTCACCACTGGTGTGTGGGGCTGCACACCGATGTGGGAGGGTGAGTATGAGCATGTTACTGCTCTCCAACCTGCAGGATAAAGCATCCCATGGAAGCCTGGCTGGGCAAGCAGAGAGGGGCAGGCAGAAGGGCAATTGAGAGGTAAATGGGTTTGGGCTGCCAGGCTGATGCTTTAAGAAGCATGACCTTCTATTTTGCCAATTACAGATATTGTCTTACCAGGTCAGGACCTTAATTCCAGTTATAAAATCAAGTAAAAATGCAACCCTGCCACCCCATTTTTGCATAATGCACATTAACCCAGAAACACCCCAACAGTTATGCAAAAAGTACACACTACATCTTTTCTCAAATATCCTCCAACCAAAACGATGCCACTTAGTCCAATCCTTACCCCAAGAGTTAAAACTAGGTATGACACTGTGTCACTTGTTGAAATGCTCATGACTTTGGGTGCAAGTCTCCCCACATCTCCATACAGTGCTGCAAAAGGGAGATGTGTCTCTGTGCAGTGGCAGGGATCTGGGGAAGAGGTGCACCCAGCTGAGGGACACAGTATTGCCTCAGGACACGGCTGTCCCGCCTCTAACCCAGGGGTGTGGCACAGAGGAAATGGTTTGAGGAACACCACCCCTGTACCAACTGGTGTCCATACAAATAGCCTGGCTAGAGACATCAGCTGCTGGGGAATACAGAGCGGTGCCCGGCCTGTGCCTCAGGCATTGTTTTCAAACAGCAGTTAGTACAAACACTCATCATATCCTACTAGAGCAAAGCAACCGTGCAGGGGATATTTTTTGCATCGGCTCATCTTCAACCACCTCCAGAATTCCTGCACGAGTTACCGCTCCAGACAGAAACAGAGGAATTCACAAGTGATGGCACATACCTTCCTCATGAGCTTTAGCGTGTGGGAAGAGTCACAGGGCAAAATGCAAAGGGAGATGAGAGCATTAGAAACATCAGAGCAACTTTTTACTTGGGCAAAATGGAGGGGGAGGGAAAGACTAAGAATACGTTTCAAGGAAATAAAATGAGGATGGATACCAAAAGCAGTACTGGAAGTCAGGGTGCAAATGGTCTGAGATATTAAAAACATAAAGCTGATTTAAGCAGCCATATCAGATGACATTTGTCTTATACAGCCATTCCTGCAGCCCTGCCCAAAGCCAGGAGCAGCACGCTGTTTCATAACCCTGATGCTTGCCCAAGTGGATTTACAACCTGAGGCCAGCAGGTTTTGGGTGGCTGCAAGTACTGCCATGAAATAGTGGCCTAGAAACTCCATTATATGAACAAGAGTACCATCTTAAATCATTTGCAAAGCTATAGCATCATATTTATCATGATTTGCTCTATACCATAGGGTTTAAGCTGAAAAAAACACATGTGGAGAGGCTGTTATAAGCATGTCAGCCAATCCTGAGCATTTCTGCATATAGTCTGCAGGCCAGATCCACCCCAAATTGTCCAAAATAAGCCTGCCAAGGAGACCCAACCAATCTCAGAGTAAAGGCTTTTCAACATTCATCCTTTTAAGAGGTTTACATTTCCCAGCATTTTTCAAGCTTTTTTTTTCATGCAGCAATTACCACGTACATCAACAGTGCAGTCAACATCAAGACAGAACATGAAGGCAGACAGTAAAAAAAAAAAACAAAAACAAGATGGTGGCAAGTTTTAGTCTATATTAATATGCCTATTTGTAACTCCTGTTTCCTTTTGCCATCTTATGGTTTACTGGCTAAGCCAGAGCTTACTCATAAAGACAAGAATTCAGGAGTCACGTCACATACCTTCCTCCTGAGCTTCTTTAGGTGTGAAGAGCCACGGGACAGGATGCAAAGGAACATTAGGAGAAATACATTGTTACATGAGCTAAAATAGGCTGAAAACCTCTCATAGGCTGAAAATTCTACTCAGAGGGAGAAGTTTTATCCCATAAAAGGATGTGCTAATGGCCAGAAGGGGAAAGAAGTTGAGGCATGTGTGGCTGGGAAACAACTTCACCATGTGAAGGGAAGAAGCAAAAATATATCAGACAGGGAAAATCTCAGAGTAAGCTCAAATATCACATGCTGAGATTTCTCTCTAGTTCCAGTTTTAGAGGACAGCTCCTGCCCTTGCCCAGATGGGCTTCATGGTGAGCCCTGCAGGGACAGGGGTGGCAGAGGCCAGGTTACCACTGAGCCCACTCTGCTGGATCTTGCACGGAAATTATTCCTGGGTGTTAGCCCACAGCAAAGCCCATCGCAGAGGGGACATGGAAAGCAAACCAACAGAAGCAAAAAGGCAAAGTAACTGGTACTGCTCCTCTTGCACCACCCTTGAGTCCCCACCACCAAGGAGACAGCAGGGAGCAGTTTGGAAGGTGATGGCACATACCTGCTGGAGGAGCTTCGTCAAGGTGGGATGTGGCAGGAAGCAAAAGCAATGAGATGGAAAACGAGAAGTTAGACTAAAGAGTGTGTGAATGCAACACAGGGTTAAAAAAAAAAAAAAAAAA
>WEIU01022437.1:63564-93716 GCA_013389925.1 Aegithalos caudatus
AGGAAAAAAAAAACAACAACAAAAAACCACAGGATGCGTGAAATAAGGAAACAGAGGAGATGAAATGGAGACAGGTGACCAGAGCACACACAGATACAAGAAATGTAAAACCATCTGGACCTGGATGCTGTAAAAACTCTGCAAACTGCTCAGAGCGGGTCTATTGTGGCACTACAAACAGGTTTACCCCCGTTCAAAATATGCCCATAGCGCAAAGCTTTGCAAATATGGAACCAACACACCCTTTGGCTCCTTGCACCTGGAGCACTATATCCCAAACTCTCAAGTGCAAAGGGTGAATTTCTGTTCCAGCCTCTCCTCCACCCTGTCTGTTCCAACTTGCCAATGCTGTATGCAATGTGGGAAGCCAGCTGGGGTTACTTACCAGCATCTACAGTGTTATAATTCTGCAGTATTATGTATATTATATATCTCATTATATATTATAGCTTATAAACTTATAATATATATGATATATGCTATATATTGAATGACATATTATAGCATATGTACTATATAACATAGGGCTAAGCACATATTTAACCACAGATGGATTTTGACTTCAAAATCCATCTGATTGTGATCTGCCACGCTATGTTGGAGAAACCAGTTGACACCTGATAGAAATCTTTCTAGCCACACCCCAGTTATTCCATGGTACATAAATACCCAGAGCTAAAAATCAGCCTCAGAGCATGTTGTGTCTCGGATGAAGGGATGGTATCCACATTTTCTGTGCTGCTTCCTCCACAAAACTGGAGCAGAGGTGTCTGCACAGATACTCAGAGATGTGGGGTACCCTCAGTGAAACTAGTGCAAAGGACAAGAAAAGCCCTCTGCCTGCAGGTAGTTTGTCCCAGCATCTTTCTCTTGTCTCTTGCTTTCTTCTACCACGTTGTAAAATCGAGGTGCACATCATCCTGCTGGTGCAGGAACCAGCAGGGCTGAGATGCCTGCTTCACCTACCTTCTTCCTGAGCCTCTTCTGTGGGTGGGAAATGTCACACAGCCAAAGAAATGGGAGGAGAAAGAAAAATTAAAACAGGAAATATGTTATTGGAACATTCCTGAGGTTTGCCAAGCTCCCAGGCCGTTATGGGTAAGAATACACAATGATGGAATTACAGGGTGAGAGAGAATTAAAAATAACATTTTTATGGGCACATTATGGGGTTATAAATGTTACTGAAATATGGGAATATGACCACAAGTGAAAACCACATAAAAGGGCATCCAATATGTTATTCTTTATTAGAGCTGGCTAAAATACCCTAAAACCAACTTTTGGTGAATTTTGAACCAAAAATAAAACTGCTGCATTTCTTTTGCTTTACATTTTTTTCTCATGTGGTGAAAAATTTTCACCAACATTTATCAATTTTTTAAATTTCAAACAAATTCATTCCTGAATTTTAGCAGATGAATATAAACTTTGCAGGGTGTCTCCCTCCCTTTAAAATATTCATTTTGACATCACTGTGCCAGAAAATAAGTCAAACAGTTTAGTAAAAAAGGTAAAATAAAACAAATATATATATATGCTTGTTTTGATACACATATATGCATATACACACACATATATAAATTATTTATGTGTGTATATTATATACATTTGATATACATTGATATGTATTGGTATATAGAGATAGAGAGATATATGATATCTATTGATAGATATATAGATATAGATTGATAGATTATATCTTAATGCATTTTATTTCTTTCATAAATATGTTTTGGTTTGGGTGTTTTTTTAAACAAATAAAACAGGTCAAATTTCCTACCAGCTCAATAAACAACATCAATGTCCACTATTGCATTGATGTCTGTGGCTCAAGGCAGAGTCCTGGACACTGGGTGTGATCTGGATTGCTCTGGATTTCTTTACACACATTCTCCCTCCACACAGAGAGAAAGAAAGCAGAAGCCATGTCACATACCTTCTTCCTGAGCTTCAGGTGGTAAGTGTCATGGAACAAGAAGCAGCAGCAAGCAGGAAAATGAAAACAGAAAACTGTTAGAAATTTGTGTTGGGGTGAGCAAAGGCCTGGAGAAAAAAGGTGGTTAGAAAGTGATGGAGAAAAGTTATATGAACTTGATGAATGAAATGGATGAGATCAGAAAGAGACACAAAGGTCAAGCAAAAGGATGGAGCAAAGAGAAGATACACCTCAGAGGAGCCAGTCATGCAGATTAAAAAGAAATTGAAAGTCACCTGCCTATTAATTTCATGTCATTAATACTTTTGTATCATTAATTTCAGGTCATTAAATACTTGAAAACAAAAAGTAGACAGTTAGGAAAGAAAGGAAAAAGGCAAGAAATGCTTTTGCTTAAAGGAAGGCTTGTCTGTAGTAGCAACACCCTTCGCTTGCTCTTTTGACATTTGACAAGACATGAAGGATGGAGCATGAAGAATGCCTTCATCTTCCTGGCTCTGCCACTCCATGCAGGACCAGAAAGGCAGATGATGACTGAAGGCACCTCTACAACCTATCTGGTGTCTCTATTTTCTATTTTTTTTGAGCCCTTGGTCCCTTCAGAAGCAATGCCAGGGGAAATAGTTACTTAAGGATAATGTACATTATAGCAGAAACTACTCTCACCATGACCACAGCTGCACCTCTGTTCCCACTACCACTGATGGGAATTTGCCTGTTGCAGCAACTTGGAGGAATCCATGGGAAAAAAAAAAAAAAAAAAAAAAAAAAAAAAAAAAAAAAAAAAAAAAAAAAAAGTTGCTGTGTATAAATCCCCAAAATGGACATTTCTACACAGGGATACAGCTCTCTGTCTCTGAGCTGGTCTCATATTCTCCATGTGCAAATATTCCACCTTCAGTAAAGGGTTTCCTTTTTGACCCCTTGGAAGATGCCTGGATAGTAAGGGCAGATCCTGGGAGAAATTCCAAGAGTTTGGCCCTTAGCTCTATTCCAGACACCTTGGGAAAATGAAGGATGACAACTGGCAGCTACACTTGCCTGAACTGAAGCCAGTGTGTCAAAAGTGCCCAGCAAAGACAATGATACATCTCCAAAATCATCTTCTCCCTGCTGTCTACAAAAGGTGAAACAACTTGGGTGAGAAGGGTTTTTCATGCTCCATCTTTCCAGATCAGCACTCTGTCTTTTGCAGCTTGTCAAATCACATTTTTTCCAGCTAAAGGCATGGTAAGAAACCTCATCTTTGCCAGTTGGTTCTCTGCCTTGCCTTTTCTATCCTCAGCAGTGCCCTGTGGACTGCTCCTCAGGAGCTGGACAACCAGCTCTTCCTTTCAATTTCAAAATTTAAACCCGTTCTGTGGACACTGCCAAAATGAGGATGGCAGGATTTCACCAATGATATGTTATAGGTGCTCTGCACCAGTCCCTGCTCTAAAAAGTTCCAAGTTTATGGACAGATTATCCCCCAGCTTTTTCACCGTCCCCTCAGACAAATACTCCATTACACTGTAGCATGAAGGTTCTGCACATCACAGCTTCAAAACCTTGATTTTTTTTTGTTGTTTTCCAACTGGTTTCCTGATCAAGTGTTTCAGATTGCCTTTAGCAGCAAGCACCAAAGAGAAGGGTGAAGTGTAGACAAGAGAAAAGCAGGACCAAGAATCAAAGAAAGATAAATTACATTCCGCTTTTTTTTGTTACCTTCTTCTTCGTACTCCTCTGCATTGAAATGGGAGAGGGGGAAAAAAAAGCAGACAAATCAGCCATCAGCCTTGACACATCAGTAGGACATTACCCATGGCAGAGCCCTCTGTGCTCACAGGGATGCCGGACAAGATGGTTTCTGAGAGGCCACTTGCAAATCAGCAAGTCAAATAACAGATTAAATTACTTTGAAAATAATAATAATTAAAAAAAGTAGTTATAAAAAGGGGAAGAAGACAATAAAGTATTGATTTTTTCCTTAGGCAATGGAAACTCAAGGTTACATGTACATTAGAAGAGAAAAAGGTAGCAGAGAGGGCCTCTGAATATTAAAAAAAAAAAAATTATCTATGCATATTGCTTATAAACATTTTGGAGATTTATGTTCTAAAAACAGATGATGTTACACATACAGAAGCTTCAAAATAAATTACCAGCAGATGGCAGTGCCCTTACAAAAACTAGCAGCGTCCCCTCCCACCAGGGCATCGATTTGGGGCTGAAACCCCACAGGCTGCCCGCAGCACGGACACGGCCAGGGTGCCACAGGGATTGGAAAAACACCAGAAGCTGGTGACAGTCAGACAGACAGAAGCACAAAAAAGAAACTTCAGATTTGTCTAACCACACCGGCTGACACAGCCATCAAATGTTGCAGCCTTGCGCAGAAGCAATTACAGACAGATTTAAGACTTACCCTCTCCTTGTTCCCTGTGAGAGAGGAAAAAAGGATAATTGAAACTAGGTAAGTATTTCTCCCACTCTGTACTGATGTCTAGCTTTGAACCTTACACTGAAGCAACCCAATGCATTGTTGTTTAAAGTCTGTTGTCTGCAGGTCTGTCCATGATTGCTCTGATCCCATGACTGCCCTAACTCTCTCTGTACTAATGGTGCAAAAATGTCTAATGATCCCGTTGGGTTTGGTCATAGGGCTCTAGATTTGTTAAATCAAGTCAGAAACCTCCGCAGTGTGTGTTTTATTCCCCCTCTCCCGGGTGCAGTGCCACAGCCCCGGAGGGCAGGCTGAGCTGGGTGCAGGTGTTTGGGGGATGTCCTGTGTTGGACAGGGAGGGGTCTTGGACACTCTCAGTCAGGATGCCCCTTCCCCACTGCCTCGGGGGGCTTCAGAGGCTGAGCACAGAGCAGCACCCTGCAGGGATGCCCTCACCCTGCTGTGTGGAGCCAAGCTGAGCAGATAAACACACGGACAACTTTATCTCTACTTACACTTCCTCGGTATCAGACATGTTGGCAATTAGTTTCTAGACAAAAGAGAAGGAAGACAAACAAGAAGAAAAGGGTGTTATTAGTGAATGCACCTCATAAAAAATACTGAGGCAGAAGCAGATGGACTGACATTTGAGGACAAAAAAAGCCAAGCACCTGCTTTCCCACACAGCAACCAGTTCCCCACTAACACTGACATTTTGGGAGAAGCACAAACCTTTGCCACCCATGTCAGAGGACAAAGGGAGGGGAGGAGAAAAAGATCATCTGGAAAGATATATCCCATCAACTCAGCTGCTTCCAACAGGCAGACCCAAGGGCTGTTTAGTCCCAGCTTTAAATTACAAAATACCCAGAGCTCAGAGAGACAGGCAAGGCCAGGGTGTCCTCCCACACCCATCTGACATTTCCATCTCTCCAGCAAGATCAGAGGAATTTTTCCTTCTTTTGTGCTACCACAGGTGGGAAGGTGCCAGCTCCAAATCTACAGTCAGTTACAGAAATAACTGAAACTACCAATAAACCTAGAGATAAGTACTTATTTGTCAGCACCCAAAAGTGTGTCTGCTTTATGCAACTGATGAGTGAGTGAACAATAATTTGTTGGTAAGTTTAAGATGAAAACCAGCCACATGCCTAGTTAGGCAGTTCACACTGATATAACCATTTCTATGTAATGCAGCACTGCCTTTCCTAACAGCATCAGCTGTCCTGAAGCCAGGGGAGAAGATAAGGAAAGGCCACCAAAACTTCCTCTAAATCCACAGCAGATCTTAAATTAGAAAGCCAGACTTCTCCTTGCTGGCCCAAACCCCAGCTTTCCTGACTTCATCATTCAGCTGATACATGAGAGATATCTTGAAGGAGCAGGTGGGCTGACTTAGGTTCAAAAGGAACAACTGCAGCTCAGCAGCTTTCTATTTCAGAGGAAGGCAGTAATCCCACAGGCTCCAACCCTGCCCTATAAGGGATTCTCTCCATTCCTCAGCAGTGACCTTGGGCACCATACATTAACATTAACATCAACAGGATTTAAAACCCCCATGTTGCAAGGAGAGATAAACAGCCAACATTTTTTTTCTTTCAGTTCCTCATTTATTCTCTTTCTGAAATTCAGCATTGGCCTGGAAGTTGTGCCACCAGTGGCTGCTTTTATGACCTGACCTGAGTTGCTGGATAGGAGGGGTAATCTACTGGCAGAACACATGAGATTTGGGTTCACTGGTCTCTTGGTCTCAGGCTGCTTGAAGCTTTGTAGCTGTGGTTGCCCATTCCTTGATTGCAATAGCCATCCCAAGGAGTACTTATGGGCCTCGAGTCCTGCCAGGCAAAGGGTGCAGGGGGAATTTTGTGTTTGGGAGGAATTTCAGCTTTAAAACAGCTTTTCTGCTCACCAATTCACAATGTAATTTGTAAATTACTTGAATGTTACAACTCTGGTGGTCTCTCTCCCCTGGTCTTTTCTTTCAGTCTAGATTTCAAAAAATCCTCAGGATGAAGACTTGCACTTGCTATCTCTTCAGTGGCTAGCATATTAGCAGTCTCATTTCAGCCTTCAAAAATTATTCAAGCTATTAGTAATAATGCTTGACAGCATGTTGGTTTAGGCAACAGCACAACAGAGCTTCTCCAGGCAAAAGCCTGCAGAGGGAACCTGCCTAATGCCCAGCTGTAGATTCTTCCAAAATACACGTTCTGAAAAGACTCAGCAATGGCCAGTCCTCACATGGATTAAGCCTTTATAAATGCAGCTTTCCTTCTTCCCAAGGTGGAAGATTTTTTTTAAAAAAACGAGGACTTTTAAAGGGCTGTGGGCTAAACTCCTCTCTCATTCTAGTAAGAAGAGTAATAGCACTAAATGGTGAAGAAATCAGCTCAAGAACCCTGTGTGTGCAGTGAGTGTCTGTTCAGTGCAGGGCAGGCACGCAGCGCACGCTGTTCTTTCCAAGGCAATTGAAGTCAACGGGAGCCTTTGCAATCAGGCTTTCCATTAGCAGTTATTGGAATGAGCTCATCTCATCTCCAATTTAGCTCTAAGGACATCTTGCTGAGGGTTGTCACATTGGCTGTTCCCCCTTCCATATTTGTTAATCCAAGCGCTGCAAATGCGAATGGGATTTTGCATGGCATCTGTCCGTGTGCTATAAAAGTGGAGCGAGAATGCCAGCATCCCTGACACTGTAAGACCCCAACCCTGAGGGGATTCTTTGGCCCCAGATAAAATGAATTAATAACAAATCCACTGGCAGACTCTGTACAAAGATGAGCCAAGTGCAGGAACCCCACAGGCGAGGGCAGGGGGGAAAAAAATCCAGGGGAAGATCATAGATTTCAGCCTTGCAAGGCTCAAACATTCAACCAGGTTTGGTCCCTCTGTCAGGAGAAACTGGCATTTAATGCAGTACCTGACTGCCACTGCCCCGGCTGGAAAGGGAAAAAGGTTTAGCTTCAAGAAGAACAAGGTGTCAGTCCACTTCATGGCATTCAAATGCCATCTGGTCCCTTAAAGCCGGGGGGAAAAAGGCAGACTGTCATAGCTACAGCCACCTAGGACACCAAAGGCTCTTTGATGCCCAGCACTATCCACATAGCTAACTCTGCCATCAAAGCAGCCAGCAAAATTGGACTATATTTACATCCAAAAGGCAATAAAGAAAGCAATCTGTTAAGAGCGGCAGTTTTTACAGTTAGGATTAAGTTTGCCCAAAGGCAATGGAAAGTCTCCAGCTGGCTCGGGATTAGCCTTTGGTGGAAATTACTTTACACACAGCAAATGCAGCTCAGGATTAAGGCTGTTAGCACCTTCAGGCAATAATTGGGCTTTGTTTGTATAGTGGCAGAAAAATGGATTCTGGTCTTGACTGAGGTTTAGGGATGTAATAAAATCAATTAGTTAATACTGCCCGCCCTTTGAAAGGAAATCAAAACACATGGGAAAGTTTCCCCAGACAGAAAACTTCCTGCCTGCTCCCCCCCTGAAAGGTGAAAGCAAAGGTTATTCTGCATTTTGTTCAAGCCAAGCAGGTCACTGGAAGGACAAATACACTGATCCTTAGCTCCAGGTGGGCAGGAATACCATGTCCCTTTTGGCCCTAAATGCTCCTGGCCTCAGCTGAAAGAGCAGAGCCAGCACATCCCAAGAAGCCTCTTAGCAGCTGAGAATGCACCCGGGAGGGGGAATGGGCTGCCTTGCACCTCCAGGCCATCCCTGGAAATAACCCACCCATCAATCATCCCCTCCCAAGCCAGGCCATACAAGGTAGGCAAGGTAGCAATATCCATATGGAAAGGGGGCAGCACAAGAGCGGCCATGCATGGGCAATGGGACCTGGCAGGGACAGCTCTGGGGCAAGGGCTGGGGCTATGATCCACCAAGCACCACAGAGCCACTCTTTCCCAGCAAGAGCCACTGCAAAATCACTACGTGGATTTTTTAATATACATGCATATCATGTTAAAAGAGATGGGTATTGTATATACTATATCTAGCAAATATATAAACATATGCATATACTTCTCTCTAATGCTGAAACAGAGCAGCAGGACTCCAGCACTGCTGCAGGGAAATAGCAAAATCCCAATTCCCTGTCCCAAAATGTACCCTTTATCTTTGTCTGCAGGGTGGTATTAGCTATCTGATCCCTGCAAGGGGTTTTCTAAGGATAACAAAGCTGAGACAGAGAACAAAAAGCCAATGACTGTGCTCAATTTACATCCTTGCCTTCCCTTGGTCTTTGAATCATCAAGGTGGGAATAGACTGACAAGATGATCCAGTCCAACCATCCACCCAGCACTACCACTGTAACCTCTAAACCACTTCAAGGTGCCTCTTGAACATCTCTTGGGGACTCCACCACCTCCCTGAGAGATGGCTGCCTGCCCTGGCCATCACCCACAGCCTCACTGGAGCTCCCCCACATCAGCAGCACAGCTCCCACCCAAACTGCTGGCACCAGAGTCCCCCTGCCTTTGAGGATATCCACCACCCAACAGCAAGAAGCTGATCTAAGAAACATAAATATGGTCATGGAAAATTTCCCACTCCCACAGAAAATGAGAAAATTGCAAGAGAAACTCCCTCTGTGTGCAGAGGGGCAGGAGGAGGGGGTTAAATTCAGAGTGGTGATAGGATGCTCCCTGTATTCATGACTTCAAACTCCTTCACTTTGCTAGCCTGACCATGCAAAACACAATTTTCTTCTTTCCTGTGGGAGCGGACAGTTTTCCATGGCCACACTTTTTTTTTTTTTTTTTTTTTTTTCCCCAGATCTCACTCTAGACCTACAGCCCTCTTCATCCACCAGAAGCTCCCTGATGCTCTGCCCTTCATACCTCCTGCCTCAGCCATCCCTTTCCCTGGGTGACAGGGGAGGGAAGGTCAGCACTTTCCTCCTGCTGCTGGAGGGAACTTTCCCTGAGTGCCCCAAGAGATCACTGTTTCCAGCCCCAAACCTTGGTTTGGAAGGATCTGATCTCCCACTACTAATCCTTGAGGGTTCAAAGCACCCACACCTCTGTGGGGACAGGAGACTTGTGAGATGCCCAACTAAAGCTCAGAACTAGAAGTGCCTTTTCCTTAGGATCCTGTGTCAGATCCCAGACCCTGTGGACCCCAACCCTCCCCCTGGTGCTTCTCCATTCAAACCAAGGCTCATCCTTGCCCCACAGCAGCATCCCTTGCAGGGATCCCACTTACCTGGGAGGAGTGGAGAGAAGCACCAAGCTCCCTGTCGGAGGGGACGGGCAGGCTGGGATCTGCGAGCGTCCCAAGGTGATGCAGCTCTCAACTTATAGTGACATTTGATCGCCTGGAAGAGCTGATTGGCCCCAGAGTCCCTGTGCTGGGCAGGGAAGGGAGCAGGGATGGGCGGGGAGGGGATGAGATGGAGAGGGAAGCAAGGGAAGGGGAAAAAAAAGGTCATACCATGTATAGGAGCAGCTGGAGGAATTGCACAGATGATGCTAAGATGGGAGGGACATGTTTGGAGAAAAAAACCTCCAGGGCTTATGTGTCTATATTTACAACCAGACAGGCAGGCAGGGCTCAGAGAGGGGTATCTGAGGCAAAGGCACCTCAGAAACAAATTGGGGGGCCCCCATAGCTCCGTTGTACATGATCACTGCTAAAAACCTGGCTGTGGCACCCTGGATCTCAGTCTCAACACAGCATCAGCCTCCACTCTCCCCTCTGGGCAGGGGCTCTTCCCAGCTGCCCCTCCACATGCAAAGGGTTTTGGCTGTGCTGCAGGGTGAGAGCTTTGGGAAGGCCTGTGGATCTTCCACATCCAAAGCTCTTGGAAACCATCAGTCACAGGCATGTAGGACAGCAGAGGCACTTGGCACATGTGTTGCCTTTAGTGCATCTGTGTGTGAGTGCTGTGTGGCACACACCCACCTCTCACAGAGACTGCTGCAGCTCTGCCATGCACTTGAGGGGACCTGGAGCAAAAAGCAAGAGAGCAGGAATGCAGCAAAAGAGCTCATAAGCCTTTCTTAGCATGACTTGAAAGTATTCTATAAGGACTTCTTAGGGAGGGCAGCCCCAGGTTGCTGGAGCCTGGGTGCCTGGAGTGGTTTTGCTGCCAGAACACTCTCCACAGTTGCATGACTACTCCAGCAGAGGATTGCAGTGTCTCACACAAGCCTCTGGTTCACGGTTTCCATTTCACTAAATATCCCAGCTTCCCCTCCCCTCCCTCCCGCCCCTCTCCCCTTGGCAGGGCTCCCCAGCAACACAGCCTGTGCCCTCCTGTGTGCCTGGCAGCTCCAGCACCCCCTGCCTCCCCGCCTGCAGAAGCAGAGAAGAAGTTCAGGAGTTGTGGGACAGGCGATATTTTTGGCTCAGGTCACAGATTGATTCCTGCCCACTCTTTCCCTGCTGCTTGCAAGAAAGGGTCTCCATCTGAGGATGTAGAGACAAGCTTTTAAAGCCACGGAGTGGGAGCACAGTGCTGCAGCCTCCCAATCACCAGGTAACATGCATGAGCTAAAAATCTCCTGTCCAGCTTGCCTTTTCCAGCTGTGTGGCAGCTTATCCCCTTGCTTCCCTCCTGCAACCCACCTCCAGCCAATGCTTTTGTTATTTGTCAGGTGGGAGGGGGACAGCGTATCCATGCTCAGCACCCTGGCTCCATGTGGGAATTTTCTGGGTGGGGTGGGGAGATGGGTGGGCACCCTGTGCTGCTGAGGAGAGCAGCAGCTGCATGGGAACACATGGCTAGACCTGGTATCATCAGCTCCAGCTCTGCCCAAAGCACTAACACAGCAAACTGGCTTTCACGCTGTGCTTTCGGAACCACCGAGCAGTTTTGCTATCTTCCACTGGCTCGTTTCCCTCAAGCTCTCCAGCAGCTGGGCATGCCTCCAAGAAATACCATATTTGCCCAAACTAGCAGCAGAGCGGGGATGCATGGGAGGAGAGGCTCCCAGCTGTTTCTCTTTCCATGTCTGTGGCTGGCCCAGTTTGGCAATGGCCTTCAGCAGCCTCCTGTGCCTGCTGCCAGGGGAGTGCCACAACTCAGGCCCGTCACTCCAAGCACTGGGTCAATCAGCTCAAAAGAAAATGTGTGCAAGTGGAGCCTGGGCTTACAGCAGGGCACTTCCCAGCAGATGTGGAGCTGGAGGCTGCCGTGGGCCCATCTGCTGCCAGCCATTTGGCAGGAACAGCAGGAGCACCATGCACAGGCTCCACCAGAGCGGTGCTGGTTGTGCACACTGGCAGGGCAGCACTCGCACCACTCAGATTTCCCTCCAACCACCTTGACAAACCTGAGCTTGGTACAAGCAGTGGGAAGGACAGGTAATCAGGCCTCTCTGCTGCAGCTCCATTTTCAAATAGATGAGAAGCAAACATTGCTGCCTGCAGTATCCACTCAGTTCCTGGACATGGCAAGCAACTGCTCCAGACAGCATCCATCCTTAGATCACGTGTCCTGTCCATGCTCTGTCTTCCCCATCACCATACCCTGGGAGCATAGCCTTTCTGCTTAGCACTGTCCCAAAGGACATCTGTGCATCCTATGGAGTGCCTCTGTCAGAGCACTCATGTCCATGACATGCATCTTATTTCCAGTCCCAGCATGATCTGGATCCTTCCTCCATCCCTTGGTAAAGAGGGCTTGTCTGATCCACACATCTCACATTTGCTCTGTTGTCACCTGGTTCACAACCAAGGCTCATTTATTTGCCCTTTCTTCCCTTTGTGAGTCTCTCTTTCCAGTTTGGCCCATAACTATAGGCCTCTCCAGCATTTTTTTCATACCTTAGCCACATAACCTGCTTTTCACACATTCTCTGTCAGGTCCTTATTTCACCTCTTGATTCCATCACGCAGCAGTTTCATTTACAACCTGCCACACTTTCCTCATCAGCTTTTTCTCTTGTTACTTGAGATGCTCCTGCTCTAGGATATGCAATTTTTGCTGTCTTGACACCAGCTGCTCTCCCTGCACCAGCAGCAAGGTGATTGGGGCTCTCCTTTGAGAGAGCCTAGTGAGCAAATACCTCATGCTCCCTACTGATCACAGAGACCAGATGAGGGAGAGACAGTGCCTACCAAAAGCAACCCAGTTTCATTAGGTGAGGGTGCAGCAAGCATCTGTCATGGGAGAAGCCCCTCTCTGCCACCAGCTGCCAGGTTAGGAAACAGCCCCAAGGCCAAAGAGCACATGTGAGGTCACAGACATGAACCAGGGTCTCAAACCACAAAAAGTCCCTCTGCCAGCTGACTTCAAGCCAGAGCCTGGTGTGCTTTTACTGTGACAGCATCTCCACCTGGGAGGGTATATAGCAAACCAGTGGCCCTCCTTGAACAGGAACTAGAGGCTGGGGCAGAGATCTAGACAAGTTTCCATAGGTATCCTGGCCCAATGTCACACTTCTTCTTGGCAGGTAGGAACACCCAGACTGGCTATTTGAGATGGGCCACCGGAATTTACTGTATTACCAGGCCACTTGCAGGGCAGCTGTAATCAGCTCTTCTCATCTTTTCTGGCTTTTGGTTGACCTATTGCAACAGCCAGTGCACTCAGGGGAGATGCTTTTACACACAATGCACACACATTAGCCCAGATAATTTCACAAACTGCATAAAGATGGGCACCCGGGTCAAAGGCTTGTGTGTGTGTGTTTTGTTTGGGTTTTTGTTTCTAAATATCCTTCCCCTGTGGTCATTGCACACCAGTCAGCAGGCAGCATTTTCATGGATCATTGCCTCCATGGATGCTTAATACTCAGCCAGCGAGCTGCAATTGCACTGGAAAAATTAATCTGAAAACCTCTATAGCCTCGGAAGTCTGAAATCCTACATGTTCATTAAAGACTACAAAGTTTGTAAATAAAATCAGCTACACCCATCCTATAAAACTGGTAGTCTTTCACAGCCCAGAAGAGATCCAATTTCTGAGATAAAGCAATACCTATCCCTATCTACCCATTACTCTCCAACACTGAACAAACAGATCTACTTCCAAAGCAGACTCTGGGCAGACTTGGCCCTTGAGCTGGGCAAGAGGAGCTCCTGAGGTCCTTCCTAACCCAGACTTGCCCTTGACTCGGCACTTACACCTTCATGGTAGAGCTACAGAAGAATTTTTACTGACACCTTCTGTCATTCAAAAATGGTTAAGTTATCCAAAGTGATTTTAGTTACGAGGAAAATGTGTTTCACCTGAGTTTGCAGTCTAAATGATTCTTTATACCCCCCTCCAAAGTCATGTTTCAATGCTTTCAAAACGTTTTTTACTCTTTTGCATGATACAGATATTTTGGCTTTGTCATGTTTGCTTGCTTTTACAAATAACAGCCTTGAAATAATTGAAGGTATCGAGAAAAATGTATTAAGCTGACTGGGGAAGCGTGGGGATGTGTTTTTCTGGTTTGTGACATTCAGTTAGAAACCTTTTACCATGATTCAGGGCAGAGGGGAAATGGGAATCACAAAAGCCATTTAAGAAGGCAAAGTAAATTTTACACAGTTCCCCTTATGCCCTTTCTTCTCTTTATCCCACCCCAGAGAAAGGGATTCTGCAGAGGGGTTTATTCAGCAGTTCAAGGTTAGAGTAGATGCCCTATGTTCATTGAACACTCTTTCCAAGTTAATTGAAGTAGCTGTCAATAAAAAGGCAGATCAGATAGTGGCTAAGTAAGTACATTCAGAGAAAGGACAGAATATAAATATATATATATATAATTATTTCTTGTTCCTGGGCAAAATTCAATGACCTGTTTTATGCAGCCAGTCAAGAAGAGATCAGAATAGCCTTAAACTTTACAACCAGCTCCTCTGAGTATCAACAGACCACTTTCATTTTAGGGGTGATAATGGAATCCTGGGGAATTTGAAACAGCCTAAAGGGGCTGAGCAAAGACCATCTTTTCTCCCTGACTCCTCTAATACCATCCACTTGGGCTCAGGATCTCTGTCCTTGGTTCCCTCTCCTTTCCCCAGAAGTGACGTGGTGCAGTGTTTGCCATGCACAGTGATGCACCTCTTGCAGCAGTCACTCAGGTAAGGAGAGCAAACAGCTGCCAAGCTCTGGGTTCACCTACCTGAATCTTCACCTACCTGACTCTTGGAAGGTGGCTGGGGAACCTCAAGATGCCAACACCTCCTCCTGGTTGTGGCTTCATGAAATTGCAAAAGTTGAGAGGCATGAAAAGAATAAAAGGCAGCAAACAAGCAATTCTCCTACTGATGCCCACATTACCTATGTACACCTCCACTTAGCTTCCTGGTACTGCTGTTCTCCTGTTTGCATCTGATGGGAGGGAGTCAACTAACATTTCCATGAGGTCTCTAGTGTGTCATCCCTTTTGTGAAACTTGGTTGGTAGAAATCTCTGCCTGCCTTATCCCCTCCTAGCCTGTAAGAACAGAAACTCTACATCCTGGATAAGAAATAGGAAGGGATCTGAACACTCCCTACTTCAAAGTATGCAAACACAAGCCAGCCCTTTGCATTATTCACACAGTGCATGCTGCAAATACATGCATTAGGCTGGTGTGGTTTCAGTGGTGACAGTGGCAGAGCAGGGATTTCTAAGTTTGGGCATTTCTAAAATCTGTTAGTGTTCTTATTCAGAATGTGGGGTTTCTTAAGTTTCCACTTGGGTTGTTATTGCGTGGGGTTTTTTGGGGGTTTATTCCAGCAACATCTTCAGTGTTGGGGACACACAAAGTCACTAGCACTCTTAAAAGGGCATTTTTGAGACATTGAAGTTGTCAGTCAAATAGGAATTAATTGCATTAGAGTATTTGCATGAAGGACTGAGCACCTGCCCCAAATCCTTCCAGAGGCCTGCACTGCAATAAAGAGAGCCAGGCAGGATCTCACCAGTCATCAGGGAGGCAGAGGGGAAGAAAGCAAATGGAGAGCTCACCTCTACACCCACCCCAAAGCACCAGCACATACCCCCTTCCCAAAAGAACCAGCCTCATCAGATGGGCCAGGCCCTGATGGATAAAGGAAGAGCTTTGACACCTTGATCTATGACTGAGTAACTCAGATTAGAGAGGAGTCAATCAGCAACAAGGCTTAGCAGGAAGAAGCAAAAGGAATTGGCCTTCAGAGCTGGCTTTGTGCCATGGTTCACCAGCATCACCAAAAGCCATATGAAACAGCCCAAACTTAACCTGGGCATAAAGCTGTTTTGTAGACCTCCATAAACTGCTCTCACAGGCCCCTATCTTCCTGGGAGCATGTTTAACCTCCCAGCTGCCATGGCATTCACACTTAAATGCTCCTGAAAGGCTGTGAAAAGGCAGAACCAGGGAAGTCAGCTGGAAAAATGGGATTAAATGCCTCAAGGCCAAGTGGCAATAAGTACCTGCATGGTGTCTGGGCAGCTCACATGTGGCCCAGGACAAAGGCAGGCATTGATGCCATCCTTACCAGCTCACTTGAGCAGTCATAGCTGACATCTTCAAGTCAAACTGTACATAAACCCCTCAACCAAAATTCACCAAACTAATCAGCTCCAAACCCTCTCTGCTCCAGTGCAGCATTTTCTACACTTGCATCCTGTGCACACAGCATATCCCTTGCCAAGAACAAGTAAAAGACAGCCAGAGTTTGCTCTCTTCCTCTCTTGGGAAGGTAACAATCAAAGTACAGCTCCAAATTTGCATTTTGCAATCCTAACTTTTGCAAAGCAGTAAATCTTACCAGCCAACTTGAAAAGCCTCCAACTGGTTTCATTGCCTGGAGCTACTCTGCTAGAATAGCTGTCCTGGCAACATCACCATCCTCTGCCCTTCACCTCTCCAGCACTTTAGATGCTGAACTTTGCAGGGCCAAAGTTGGGAGCACGCAGTGGTGTCACTCGATAGCCCCTCTTCACGCTAATTTTAGGTGGTGGAACTTTTCATGCTTTAAAAAGTCCCTTTATTTATTTTTGAGAAGCCTCTTGTACTTAGTGGCTACCATAAACACTTTTCTATCCTATGTTTTGATCTTACCTACAGGGCTCTAGAAGTCACAAGCAACCAGCATCTGACATGATCTCAAAGGAACAATCACCTGTTAATTCTGTAAGCTGGACTGAGTAACATAATGCTCCCAACATACAAATGATTTCAGATGGAAACAAGTTACACATCAGTAAGTAAAGCATTTCTTTTTGGGTTTTGTTTTTCAGTTAACATGGATTTCTGATTTTTGTGGGAGACTGTTCCTCCATTACTCATTTGTTTGCTCTGGGACATGTCCTTGCTGCATCTGTTTTCAACAACTAAGATAAATCCCTGTGGGATTCAGGAGATCCTGTTTGGACACCCTAGATCCAGGCTAGGTATCTCTCCAAAGATAACAGATCAGGTTTGGCCGTTGAAGACCTGGGCTGGGTCTGACCCTCACACTATTTACACCTAAATAGATGAGACAGGTTGACAGTGAGGATGATGACTGAGCAGCAGGATGGGAGTCAGGATTGCCCATTCAATGCTTGGAGCTGCTGTCCTCAGAGGAGGTGAGCAAGGCAGGAGACCAGTCAAGGTGCTCACAGCAACCACTCACAGCTGCTCCACAGCCTTGGGGAAGACCCACCAACCCAACCAAGCACCACATTGAATAATTACACTTGCAATTTGCTGCTTTCATGCCTTAAAGTGCTCACTTGCATAAAACCCAATGGTATCTCCCTCTTACTTTTCCTCAACCTTTCCCCATTCTTCCCATCATTCTCACAAGTCCATGACACTCTTTTTTCTATTTATTTAATGCCTGTCTTTAGTATTGCTAAGCCACTATTTCTGAGAGTCATCAGGAAGAGATGAAGCACCTTTCATGAAAATTTGTGATCTAAATCAATTCATTCCACTGCAACCAAAACCCTCAAGGGACTCAATGCAAAATCCCAGGTGAATCACCAGTCTCAGTTACCAGGATCCTTACAATGGTTCAATTTCTAAAGTAAATGCTAGCTCCAACTGCACTTTTGTCAATGTGAAATGTATTTTTTCTCTTAACCTGCTTAGATACAGATATATAGATGTGTGTGTACATATATGTATATATATAATGCAGCGTCAGGGAAAGTGTCTTGAGCTGGCAGGGAGTTACCAACACACCAACCTCAGAACCTTGTTCAGCAGCATATCAGCTGCCACCTCAGTATTTATAGCCACCCTGCTCTTTGAGCTTGTTTATTTTCCTTCCCAAAGGTGATGGTGGCAGGAGGCAAAGCTCTGACATTCAGGCTCAGGTGTCCCCAAGGCTGACCTTTCCTTCCAAGAGCAGAAGGTGCAGACACATTTCAAGGACCAAAATCCTTTGGAAGCTCTAGGCTACCACACCAGAGGCCCAGTTCAGAGCTGCCAGCAAGGGTTGAACAGAAATCTGTTAATTAGCATGCACACATATACATTAGGATGGATGTAAAAATGAGCCTGTAATTATTTTATACCTGGAGAGAGAACCAGATGAAGTCCAGCCCCCAGTCTCAAGGCAGAACAAGTGCTACATAAAGACATAAAGCTCAAAGCAGACTTGAGTTTTCCATTATTTAAGTTTTCCCCAAGTTTAAATAATGCTGTTTTATGGCACTGCAATAGTCACGGACCACATTTTTCAATCCCATCTTCTATACATTCATGTAGAATTCATCTATTAAACCCCACTGGGAAAAAAAGCAGCCCTGAAGCCTGCCACAGAAATACAAGCAGCACATTTCAGTATCACTGGAGTTCCCAGAGGTTTATTTCAGAGCTGATGCTGCCAAAATTATGATCCCCTTTTGCATGAACTAGACAACATGGGTAAAGAAGAAATTGTAGTGAAGCAACACTTCAAAGTATGCCCCCAGTTCAGAACAGTGAGAGCCCACATTGGGGTTCACAGTCCCTCTCTTTGGGCACTGCCAAGGGGATGGAAATTTGGGGAAGCATGGCAGCAACAGGGCATGCAGGAAGCCAGCAGATAGAGGGACCAGGAAAGCATCTCTCTTCTCCAACAGGCTTTGAGGGTAAGACTAATCCTGCAAGACCCACTCAGTGTGATGATTTGTCCTTGTTATGCTCAAAGTGCAGCAGTCTCAGGAGAAGACTGAGCTAAGGTCTCAAAGCAAAAGCTTCTGAGATGTCAGTGCTGCAAAAACCACAATGCTGTGAAAAACAGAGGAAAGATAGGAAGCAGTCAGCTACCAACACCAGACCAGTAACTTCTGCAGAGTGGCAACAGCCTGCTCTCCTTCACTCACAAAATCAGCCACAGGTTCTTGCTGAGGGAAGAGATGAGCCTCCATGCCCTCATCCCCTCCTAGCACTGCCCAAAATGCACATCTAGCATATCTGGGCTGCAGCATCCTTTTCTTTTTGGGGAGGTAGGGGAAGGTTTCACCATTCTGGTAACCCCACTGCCAGTCCCACCACCATGTGCACACCATGTTACTTTGGAAGGACAAACAGCACACGGTCGAGGTAATTTAGTTGTGGAAACATTTCCCCTGGCAGAGATAAGTACCTCAAAGAGTTGCACACATTTGCTCTGAGCCAGTTCTGTCCCTGGTTCCTGACCACCACTAGAGAGCTCTGGTCTCCCATAACCTGCTCACTTCTTTGCTGTCACCACAACCTGAATTACAGCAGTTGTTTATTGAAATCACATCCAAGTCCCTGTGGGCTTTAAGTGGACAAAATACACTCCTCAAATTAACCCTCCTTAGAGAAGGAATCTCACACAAACAGCCTTTGGGGCCTTCTCTGCCCTCTCCAAACTGGCAGGGCACAGCAACAGTAACTGGAGAAGTTTTCAGCCATCATTTCCACCAGCCAGCTACAGAACTGTGGTGAAAGATTGGTGCAAGTAGTTTGCACGCATACAAAGTAGTGTTACTTTCACCTCAAGCCAGAACATCTCTGTGCACCACACTGCTACTGCTCCACCCTCACTGGAAGATCCCAGCAAAGCAGGGGAAGGGCTGAAGGGAGGAAAATGGGGCCATGCTGCTTACTGCTTTGAAGAACACAGGACTCCTTGAACTCCCCCCTCCCAGAATTGAAGCAGAGGATGGAGAGAACAAGGGTACCAATCAGCAGAAAGATAAAAGCAAGAAGTTACATTGGAATTCTCCTTCCTTACCTACACTTTTCTGAAGTGTTAGGATAGCAGAAACTCTTCATTGTCTCCACACCATAAAAGTGTTATTACTTGGAAGGTCACCCCCATAAAAGGTTTTTCCATAAAAAGGTAGACGGTTCCAGATAGAGCCATCAGCTCATTAGTGTGCTGGGCTCCAGTGCAGACAGCTATACTGACCTTATCAAAGCTGGATTAGCAGGATACAGTGGAATTTTTTTTTCCTTTTTTTTTTTAATAGCTGACATCACCAGTGATTTTGGTTGAAGTCTGTGATGTTGCTCAGGTCTATTACCAGGGGAGCTAAGCTCTGTGCTTCTTCTAGCTGATCTCACTGCCCAGGAAATCTCTGCAGGCTGCTTCATTGCCCAGCCAAGCACTACTCCTTCCACTTTTTGAGGCAATTACTCCCAATGAAAAATGCAGCAAAATAACATGGATCTAAATGGGGCAGGCACACAGAAAGCCCCTTTCCTGCATGTGTCAAGTTCCTTTCCTTCTTGTCACTCAGGCTGCTGGTGCTTCTCCTCCACTTCACACTCAAGCAGGGAGTTTCAAGGTCTTGGAAAACAGCTTTGCTGCAGACTCCTACATGAACAAAATTCTCAGAGTTGCCATAATTACAACATCTTCTTCAAACTTTATTAAATGCTTACAAAAAAAAATCCAAGGGACAAAGTTTTAAGCAGAAAGCACACTGATGCAGGAGAAACAAGCTGCCCTCCCTCCAGGAGGGTAGAAACAAATTGCAAAATTATGTTGACATAATGGAAGAAGGTAGGAATGAGACTAAAGAGGGGATGGGGAACATGTTAACACCATGAAGTATGAAAACACAGGAGAGTTCAGAAACAACCCTAGAAGCTGATTTGCAGACCTCAGGCCCAAGGCCAGAAATGCCACTCTTGAGGGACTTGGTTTCAAGTTCACAGCAAGCCTTGGTCTCCACAAACAATTTCACCAAGATAGCTTCCAGCAGCAGCCACTTCCCAGATATCCTGCTCAGCTTCAGGAACATAGCTTAGAACTTGATAGCACGTTATCAAGGTGCCACCACATCTAACTTCTGGAAGTGTTTCAGTCACTGGCACTGGAGCCCACAGGTTAGAGAAGAAGCAAATCACTTTCCCAGAGAAGGCAGATAACACCAGTGGTCAGCACTCCTCACCTGGGAAAGGAGATCTCCAATCCATCTTAGGCAGAGGAAGGCAGCAGCTATTTGAAACAAAGGTGCTATTTCCCTGCTGAGACAGAAAAGTGGCAGGAGCATTTTGGCTACACAACTGTGATTAAAGAATGATCTGGGAACTAAAGAAAAAACCAGGACTAAGTCAAATGCAATTTGATGTATGCAGAGACCAGCAGGTGGAAGTCCCTCAAAGCAGATGATGTAGAGGGATCAATGTATGATGTAGGCTGCATCAAACTGAGGAGGACTTTACCCACAGCTGGCACCAAGAGAAGGGCAAGTGGTCCTTGCAGTCTTTCTACACTCAGGACCTGCCCACTGCCCTCCTTTCAAACACCAATTCTTCACCAGATTTCTGTTGAGTTCCCTTCTCTGCCCCCACCCAGCTATCAAGAGCCACAAAACCAGAAATTCTTAATCACATAACAAAAGCCTTGCCTTGCCTGCTCAGCAGGGCGGCAGATCCCTCTCTTCCAACACTTAAGGAGAGGGAACAGAGCCTCTCATCTCCATAGCAGAAACAGATTAAAAAAGAAAGCCAAAGAGTCACATAGAAAGTTAAAACAGGGATGGGTTTTGTCAGCTGATCTAGTTCCTTTCATCCATCTGGAGGCAGTGTGGAGCATTGCTCAAACCCCAAGAAGAGTCAGGCTGTCCCCCAAAGCAGACTGACAGCAGTCAGGAGAAGAGAAATATCCTTCAATTATCTTCTGTGGAGCAGAGGAAATAGTGGCATGGAGGGTTGCATTGAGTCAGGACCAAGCTCAGCTGCAAGACAAGAAAAAAAACAAAATGTTATGGATACCACTTGGCCTCTCATGAGCAACACCCTAGGCTATACAGAAACTGTATCTTCTCTAGAAATTACAGGTGGTTTCTCCACCCATTTTCCCAAAGCCCTGTTAATCTGCCCACCCATAAGGCTTCAGCACAAGTGCTGGGAATGCTCATGGCAGAGGAGATGCTGAGGGCTGCACACCCAGCAGAGGTCATGGCTGCACTCCTGACACAGTGTCTCCCACCCCAAGAAGGAGATTGACAGGCTTCCTCCCAAGCCCAAAAAAAGCCACTAAACCAGAGTGTCCCCACAATCCCAGCTCTGTTTGGGACCATCTGCAGCAGTACTGGGGTCCTGCAGCTCTCCACCTGCTCCATGCACAACAGCTGGTGCAGCCAAGGGACTCCAGCACACACATGACTTTTCCATCACTTACAAATGACTCCTGCATGCTGACACTCTCCCCACTAGTCCTGATTTGGGGCTGATTGCAAATGGAGCCAAGTGAGGAGAACAGTTGGGGTCCAAGAGTGGGTGAGCATCCGTCCATTCACCCATGGGAACTCAACCAGCAGCAGGGAAACTTAACCCTTTGAAAGCCCCTTGACTTCTAGGTTCACTTCCTCCTAGATTATCACAAACCTATACAAGTTTCTCAGGCAGTGCTTCCCCTATTGTGCCCAGGTTTTCAGCTCCAGCCTTTCCACTGGCAATAAACCAAATCTATCTGTCCCTTTACGTTTACTTTATTAGGTGGCAAGGGGGAAGACAAATCTTCCTTGTTGAGAATTTCCCCTGAGCACACAAAGCTCTGAAGGAGACAAAAAAAAAAAAGCAGCATGAGGGGGAAGACAAATTAACAGCTGATTTCCTTTTGTTGTCTCTTAGCATCTCCCTGCTCCATCAGTCAAGCACACAGATTCCAATGCAGTCACATGCCACGGAGGTTACCACCCATAAGGACTGCAAGACCCACAGCACAGCAGGTTTCAAGTCAGGTGGGATGCTGAGATAGCAGCAAGAGTGATTTTAAGAGGACAGACTATTGTAAGAGACAACAAATCTTGAGGTTATACAGCATGAAGCAGCCTTTGACTTTGGGAGCAGAGGGATTTTCCTGGTGTGTGCATACTAAACACTTTCCACTCTGAGAGTCCCCATGCCCTCCTCAGCAGCATCTGGCAGTTTGCAGCAAATCCCAGGCAGGATCCTTCTCTGACTCATGTGGGGAGCTGCATTTTTCTGGAGTGCAGCAGCCCATAGGACAAGGAAAACACTCCAAGAGCTGATCAGTAGCTGGGAAGTTCACTGCCCTGCCTCTTTAGTATTCCCTACACAAGCCTAAAGCAGGTCAACCTTATAAATCTGGTTTATCAGTGCTGCTGGACCATAGCTCATCTTGTAGTACAGGCTGTCCATGGGACCACATTAAACAGGAGCAGATTAAGTCATTCCACAATAAATCCTACCATGAGGTGCATGTATTTGCTCACCCTTCAGTAGATTTTAAAAAAAGCACAAAAAACCCCCCACAAGCAATTACCAATTCCTACACAAACAAAGCCAGAGTAGTGTCACACAAATGTATTCACATGTTCCCCCTGCTGAGACATTTTGGCTTTCTGACCCAGAAAAATCTAAAATACCCATGAGGCTGGGGAGGGAAGCAGGTATATGACAAAGGAATGGGCTCAGCCTTTTTTTGGAACAGTGCAGATCTGCCTCTAAGAGTAGCTCCTGGAACAAAGCAAATGCTACTGACAGCCTTGTGCCTAAGGAATGAAGCTGATAAGACACTGGGAACGTCCAACAGTTGTCACCCCCAGCTGACACAAATCCCCTCCAAGCCCCCTCACAGAAAACAGCAGGTTTCTCATGCCTACAGCTAAAGTAAATCATAGAATGATAGAATAGCTTGAATGGGACCTTTAGTTGAAAGGGACTTTCAAAGGTCATCTAATCCAACACCCATGCAATGAACAGGGACATCTGCAACTAAATCAGGCTGCCCAGACCCCCATCCAGCCTAGTCTGGAATGTTTCCAGGGATAGGGCATGCACCACCTCTCTGGAAAACCTGTTCCAGTGTTTCACCACCCTCATCATAAAAAACCCCAAACTTCTTCCTTACATAGAGTCTGAATCTACCCTCTTAGTTTAAAAGCTTTACCCTTTGTCCTATTGCAACATGCCCTACTAAAATGTCTGTCCTCATCCCTCTGATAAGCCACATTTACAAGTTAAAAGGCCTTTAAATAAAGTCTCCCCAGAGCCTTCTCTTCTCTAGGAAAAACAATCCTAACTCTCTCAAGCCTGTCGTCACAGAAGTGTTCCATCCCTCTGATCATTTTTGTGGTCCCCCTCAGGACTTGCTCCAACCCATCCATGTCTTTCCAGTACCAAATGCACCATTTGCTGGACACTGCCTGTACCCTGCCCACCATAGCCTCTGCTCTGGAGGGCAGCTCTTCCACCATGGTGAGGGCTTGGCCTTGAAGCTTTTCAGATCAACATGCCACCTCTTCACCACTTTTATTGGCTGTTGCCTTAAAGAAAAATAAGTCATCCTTCTCCTCCCATCCTCAACCAGTTTTGGCAGACACACAACCTGCTTGCTGGATATGGATCACCGTCCCAGCCCAGTGCTGACAGCAGCACTGCAAGCCCAAAGCCAGCACTGGGCACTCAAGCACAAATAGCTGTTCTGCACTTTCTAGAGTTCTAGTCAGGATAGTTTTCCTGCACAGTAGGTATCATGTTACACACCCACACTAACCAGAGCAGCCACCAGGAACAGAACACAGCACATGAAATAAACTGCCCCCCCTGGGTAAGCCTGACATCACCCTGCCCTCTTCTTCCTTGTTTCAGGATGCTCAGTTGCATCCAACACCAGGGATTAAGGGGCTCAGTGATTTATGCCTCATTTCATAGCAAAACTCAGCAACTCTGTGCCGAGCAAGAGCCAGGATAGACTCAGATTTCCTTCCTGGAGCTGCCAAAGAATAACTGCAGGTCAGAGGCTGTTTGGTGCTCCCCAGCTTGCTCAGCAAGAGAAAGGGGAGAACTAAGACTAGTTTTATCTTTGTATCCCCAACACAAACCCTCAGCTCCACTGTGCTCACCTGACCAGAGGTGACTGAGCTCCACTGACCTGCACTCACCAGAAAGGAGGCAGTGATGAGCAGGAAAAGCAGCCAGGCATCTGTGCAGGAGCAGCCCCGCACTGGCCAAAGGAGATCAGACCTGACACAGAGCACAAGCCATTTCTGCTTCACTCAAGAACGAGTGATAAAGGCAAGACAGGAACAAAGCTTCCCGAGGGAAAGAGAAATCTTGGTTTTATCTTAGAGGAAAGTGTTGTCCCTGTGCTTCATGCAGAAGGAAAGGCCAGCCAGAGTCTGTGCTGTGACAAAGCACTTTCTCACTGATAAACAGAAGGGCTGAGAAGCCTTCTGAGAAGCCCTGAATTTCACAGGGGTGTCTTCATGCCAGCTGAAATGAATCAAGGCCAGTGTTGACTTTGATTCAAATGACACACCTAGTTTATGGCTGTTGTGTTGTATGCAACATGGTAAAAGAGTATTAGTAACTGAAATTTGGAAAGCCATGAAACATTCCTGCTTTTTGCCTCTGGAGAAGTTTCAAAGCTTCAAAATTTCAAGCCCACTTTGTTTCCCTTGACATTTCCTTCCAAATCCCATTATGACTTGCCAAGACATGAACACCCGGGTTCCTCAGGAGCTCTCACTGTGCTAAGGCCAGGAGCAGAAGGGCTCCAGGTTTGGCAATACAGCTTCCCCCCAGGACATCTCTTGCCTCAAGACTGGCTGAGGTTACCTCAGGAGAATAACAAAAGGAAGACTGATACTCCTCTCTCACAATACTGACTCCATACTCATAGCTTTTAGAGAGAGGAAGAGGAGGACTTGTATATAAATATTTCAGAATCCAGCCCAGGGCTAAGCCCACGCCAACTCTAAACTCGGTCTTTTCTTGCAGGAAATGACAATGCTGATCACAGTATCATCCTCCACCGAGCCTGTTTCCAATCACCACCCCCTTTCTCCCCCTCCCACCCTTCCGAAGCCCGGGAAGGACAACCTGCGGCTGCAGCGGCTGCTGAGGAAGGCAGCCAGGAAGAACACCATCCTCACCTCGGAGCAGGGCAAGTCCTTCCGCTCCAGCCTTTCTCCTGTGAACGAAGCCAGCCCCGACCAGGAGCGTGCCGAGAGCCCTGCCCCAGCAGAGACCCCTGACACCACAGGGGCCCCCCCTGCCCTGCTGCCCACCCAGCTGTCCCTCAGGCCCGTCAGCCACCGCGCCCCGTCCCCTTTCCAGAGGGGAAAGCCTTTCACGCTGAAGGTCACGGAGCAGCGGCGCATTGCTGAACACGTCAAGCTCACAACCTCCTCGGCCATGCCCCTGCTACAGAAACCAGGAGCTCCTGAGACTCTGCAGCAGCCTCAGGGCATGGCCTCCCACCTTCCCTCTCCATCTGACCCTTCAGTTTCTCTTTGCCCCCAGCCTCCTCCTTCCAGTTCTCCCACTAAAGAAAGGGTACCAGAGGTTACCTATGTCACCAAGGTGAACGCTTATTTCCACAGTGTCAAGCCACCCAGGGCTAAGACTCCCACACCAAACCCAACCCAAGGAACTGTCAGCCACGAAGACAGAAGGCCTACTTCCCCAGAACCTCAAACAGGCAGCTCTGAACCACCTCCAGAGCAGACATCCACCTCACTTGGAGACAACAAGGCCACTCCCCCCTTGCCAAAACCTCCCCTCCTTCCTGCTGCACAGACAGAGCCTCCTGATCAAGCTCCTAAGCTTGTTCCTAATGAGAAGCCCAGCACCTCTCATGCCCACACAAATAAGCCTACAACCCATGGAAGTGACACCGAAATATCCAGATCTAAGACAGCTCCTGAATTACCCGAGCAAGACAGAGACATCCCAAAACCACCAACATCCAGTGCTCCCTGGAGGCAGGCACGCCCAGCGACAGCAACTCCAGCACAAGCTGATGGCACTGGGTCCACCTCCACAGACACCAAGGCAGAGCACATCACTGAACCCCCGATGAACCCCAGCTTACCCAACACCAGCCAGCCCCCCAAGGCTGAGCCAGCAGCACCATCAGCAGTAGAAGCACCAAGAACTCCTGGAACCACTGCCAGTGGCTGGCATCGCCTCAGGAAGCACTTGATGGTGCAGCCAGAAGCAACCAACTCCCCAGAGTCCAAACCAGAAAAGCTGGGACAGGAGGAAGGGAACAAAGAGGATGCTGCTCAAGCAGTCATCAAGCAAGACTGCATGCTGGTTAAATCAAAAGCCATGAGAATGTGGGATGCCATATTATACCAGGTGACACTCCCTAGGGAGAGGAAGCAGCAAGCAGAGGAGAAGAAGCCACAGAAGGAAGAAAACTTCTTTCTTCCCCGCCGCTTACCCATCCTCCTACACAAGCCACGTTTTGATGCCCGCAAACTGAAGGAACTGGCTGCCAAGCCCATGACAAAGATCAGCACCGTGTTTGAGGTGGGCCGCTTTCGACCCAGGGGGGCCGAGGAGCACTCCAGGAGCTTTAACAGAACGGCATCAGGATGGTCAGTGAACTGAAGCCAGGCTGCTCCACGCCTCCGGAGGTGAGCCAGCCCCAATGGCACCTATGGCCCGGTTTACTGCCCAGTGGAGCCAAGTGCAAGGAAAAAAGGAAATGAAATAAAGCCCCTCCAAGCCAGCAGCCCCATGCTGCAGGTTTAAGGGTTACTCTGAATACATTTAAAAGCTCAAATGCGTAACTACCACATCCACAGGTCACAGCAAAACAAACATGTTTGTTTTAAAGAATCAACAACAACCACTGGATGCACTAACTGAGTGAAGGGAGTGAAGGCACACAGTGAAGAGGACAAGCTGCCTATAGAAAAAAGACCAGTTTACAGTAGGATACTGCAATCTGATTTTTTTTGGTGCATTTATCTAAGACAGAGCCTAGGAACAGCAGCAGTTGCAGATGAGATGAAAGAATCTGGGTTACTCGACATCTCTAGGGAGTCTTAGAAACTAAACTCCAAGAGGATACATATAATCTCTATCTCCTCTACTGAAAATGTACCCCACACCCATTTGCTGAGAACAAAATGGAAGCTTATCCTTTCACCCAAGGCACAGATGAGACAAAGTAAAATATCCTGCTCTCACCAAGCAGTTCCTCTGCCTAACAAAATGAGCATCATCTGATGGACATCCACCTAGGCTAGAGTACTAAATAATAATGCACAGAAGAATAGTTTTTGTTTCAGTATTCAAGTTCTGTTATGTATTTTACCATGTTTTCTCCACAACAGCTGATGGCTAATGTTTCCACGATAACCAACAAGACCCTGCTTTAGCATGTGGGGATCCAATTCTGTATTTAACAAGGTGCTGGCTTCTGAGGGGTTCTGCTAACCACACAGTCTCATTTTCAGGGCGAACATCATGACAGTTGCACACCTGCTTGTCCCTGATGTGCTGAATAAAGGGCATTTAAAGGAAAATCCCCAACTCTGCCTACCCACAGAGACAACTGGGCTTTGCAGTATTACCCTTTGCAATTCCATTGCCAGCAGGCTTGTGAGCATGAAAGTTGGGAGATGGGTTATTTCTGTTTCACAAGGGACTTGGTCATATGCTGGGGTGTTCCTATACAGCTAATATAGGATTGCTATGTTTAGTCCAAATAGAATATAAAGAGCTGCATACAGAGTTTCCTTTCTCATGTGGAGAGGATATGGAACTGACCAACAGTTCCTCCAGCCAAACTGCAAACAGACTTAGAAACAAAACAAAGAGCCCCTTTTGCCTTTTTTGAAGTCTTCCTATTTTGCAGTGATGCTATAAGGGCAGTTGATTTAGGAAACCTTCAAATAAGTTTTCACTTTAACAGTCTTCTCTCTATTCTGTAACCCCTTCCCTACTCAAAGGGCAAAACCTAAGTAGGAAGAATATCCCAATTACCTAAAGTGGGGATTTCTTCAAACCCCCAGTTTTCAAAGAAAAAGGTAAAAAAGAGGCTGGTAATCACAAGAGAATCCTAGGTAAGCTCTGCAGGATAATTTAACACTGCTGCAAGAGAAGGCTACAGAGAAACATCCACACAGCAGCACAAACATAAAAATTTAAAGAGCGCAGCGTAAAACACGTAATGCAGATAAAGGCAACCTTACCAGAGAGTGATAAATGGCACCTTACTGCAGCACAGCCAGATGGATGCCTCTGCACAAAGGTCTGTATGCACAAAAGCCACAGTCCTGGCATGAAACACAGCAGCCAATGTGGATTACATTTGGGAGATTAAGTGAAGGTGGTTTAAGAAGCACTTGTGCTTTAAAGGAGCTTTTGTCCTGCACCAAGGACAAATACCCAGGGCAAACCAGCAAGCCTCACCTAAGGCTTAGGTTTTGCATCTGCTAGGCTTCCAATCAGGCTGCATTCACACCCAAGCCCCACTGCACATGGCTGAAGGATGGGGAAATGCCACTGGGGATAGCAATTCCCACAGACAGAAGGAAGGACACAGAGGAAGTCTAGGTGCATGGTTTAGCCCCTTTACCCCAAAAGCAAAGGGCAGAGGCACACAGCAAGCATGGCAAGTCCTGCAGAGACTGACCCTGACAGGAGAGTACCACAGACAGGAGGACACATCCCTGTAGGCAACAGATTTCCATCAATGGCTGTTCACTCGGAACTCATTGTGGTGTGTTCCAGCCTGAGCTGCTGTGCTGTGGAAGAGAAGGGGAATGCTACTGGGCACAGAATTTGCCTATTTTTCACAGCATTAAGGCAGTTGCTAAGAGCCCAAATTGATACTGACAGAAAAACCCTTGTTCCATAGCCTGCAGTGAGGTCCTGCAGCTCAGGAAGGGAGGGCAAGATAAAAAAACCACATCTGTGTTTAAGCAACTAGAAAGCTGATAAAATGGTGTGAAGCAAGTGACAGGGATGAGCCAGAAGGGTTTAGGAGCAAGAAAGCCATGAGAGTGATCCAGGAGTAAGGAAAAAGGATGAACACAGTTCAGGGGGTACAGAGGAGCTGGGGAACAAGGAGCTCAGAGGATACAAAACAGACAGCTGAGAACCTGAGACCAGAAACAAGCCAAGCTCCTTCAGCTGTCACAGCCATTTTGCTATTCACAGTAGGAAAAAAAAACCCAATACTTTCATGCAAACAAACCCAGAGAGCAACAGTGTTGTGCAATGGATGTTTGGAGTGCTAGGTGGATCCCAGAGGACATCCTGTGACAGTGCACTCATTGCCCTTCAAGAAAGGATGCTGGACAAAGACCAGAGCCAAAGGCACTTTCACTTGAGCTGCTCAGAGAAACTCGGGTAGGGCAAATAAAACCTGCTGACAGCCTAGCAAAACCTGTTTGCTATCCAGAGCTGAAGCTCACTAGGTTCCCACTGAAACAGACTTCAGGAGAAAAGAGGAAACTGATCCAGGGGGAGACCTTATAATAGGCTCCTCAAAGTCACAGGCAGAGAAGGAAATTGAGGATGCAGGCTCTGGATTAAAAACATAGCTTCAGGCAGTCTTCGGCTTTTACTGCTGCCCATCTCAAAGTAGCATTCAAAAGGGCGTCTCCTCTAAACGGGCACTACAAAAGGAAAAACAAGGCTAAACAAACAAAACAACATGCAACACTCAGAAGCCAGCTCCTTAAGGGTGGGAGGGAGGGGAAAGAAGGA